>JAGDQP010010277.1:360-12101 GCA_022664845.1 Lepisma saccharinum
TGTATGTATATATACCATCAATTACTTTAATGCAGAAAATAGTTCTATTGACTAAATAATGCTTCGAGTTCTTAAAGAAATACAATCAAAAAGTCATATTAAATGAGGTAGTTAATCGCTCGACTAGCATTATTTGATGAAATGTTCTACCCTCAGGATATAACTACAAACAGAAAACATGAATAATGTTTTCAAACCTATATAGATCATTCACATCGCAGGGCGGTTCCGTAGATGCGAGGGGGAATAATTTATAATTTAGGAACTACTATGGCTAGGAACGTGGTTGAGTTATCGTTGGAAAGGTCGTTAGAAAGGCCGACTAGGCTCCGCCTCCCTTCGTTGCTGGTAGAGAATAGATTCGAAGCGAATCCGAAAGCTTGGAGATTTTTAGTATCACTAAGAGAGAGAGGGAGAGAGAAAGAAACAGAGAGAGACAGACAGACAGACAAAGAAAGACAGAGAGAGATCGAGAGAGATAAAGAAAGAAAGAAAGAATAAAAAGAAAGAGAGATGGCGAGGGGTATCGATAGTGCGCCAGGCATTTCTTTTTCTTAAGCGTCATGACTGATTCATGCTTTTGATCTTCGAATATTTAAAAACTGCCGTAATGTTGAATATCATGAATTTGAGACCAGCAATTTGAGGATAGGAATTACCAGTTTGTAGTTTTTTTTTATTTTCTGGGCTGAACGGCCAACTTTGGCTTAAGCCCGTCACACAGAGATGACGTCTCTTGCAGATCACTCTTCCAAGGAAAAGGATGGGAAAAGTAGCGCCCAAGGTTTTAGTTGAGGCACCATCACGTCGTCAGAAGTTCGCGATGTTACTAACTGGACTGTGGTGGCTGGATACCATTTGCAAAATATGATGGAACATTAAAATTCAAAATATTTGGTTTTCTGTTGCATTTTTCAATTAGCAGAACGCTGACTACGCATCTAGAAGTTTCTGGGATCAAACCCCATCGTCTCCCCTACTCTATCCCGGCCTGAACAAGATATGCCACAAATTCAATTCCATTCAAACCCCGCTAATAATAATCCAACTTAAGTTATCCTAATATGGAGTTAATTGGCAGCTTGTTAATATAGTAGCTCAAATATTCTTCAAATTAGCACCTTCAAAAATGGTAGAATATACAACAATCTAAATCTAGATTTTTTTTTAAGTATTTATACAAAAGGTCTACCCCAACGCATTAAAAAAAAATCGCAACATTATTTTCGATCCAACAGAGCTGCATCAGATGACCAAAAGGGTCCTGGTAATTACTTTAACAGTACCATAGGTAGGAGATAAAGAGAGGGCAAAATGAAACCAATTCGAATTAGGGTTGCCAACCCAAGTTTTACGGAAACTTCCGTTTTCTGCTTAAATTTTAAACCAAATCCCGTCTCCCAGTTTGGTCTCACCTAATAGAAAATCCTTGCTAATTTCTGTATATTGTTATTTATTTGATTAATGGTCAATTTTGCTTCTTGTAAAACGTAAGTGTGCAACTCTTCAATAATTGTAGTTGATAGTGAACGATTTGAACATTACGAACCATTTTTACCACTCCTTTTATGGTCATGATATCACTTCAAAATTTCCCTTATTTTGACACGAATAAATAAACGCAACTTTAATACCAACTCAAGCAGGTTTGTATGCATGTGTTCACTGGAACCACCGTACTAGCAAAAAGGCGTAAGGTAATGTTATTCATGATTATATTTATGTGCTCTAAGCCCACGTTTGGGAAGAAAATAGAAAATACATGGTTGGTATATTTTCTTCTTGTAAGCTATGCACAAAAGGGCAATCATCTCTTAATATTATACAGTAACACTTATAGATTAAAACACCTGCACGTTTTCGTTATCTATTAAAGAGACAAGTATTTCTGTTTGTGTTAACTCAAGGATTTCTACTACCTAAAATTGGAAAGAAAGCACGAACAGGGGAGGAAAAAAAATCAAGATAAAGAATAGTGGTTTTGTCACCCAAGACGCAGGAATGCTGACTCAAAACATTTCTTGTCGACAGGCTGTATTGGAGATTGGCCTGTGATTGGCTGGAAGTTACCATAAATAACGAAGGCCAGAAAAGCCGGACCTCTGCCTTACGAGTGTGCCGCAACAAGTCTTGACATCCACACTCGTCAGTACCAGTTATGAGATCTTCCAACCGCGAGCTATTACAGTGGACATCGGCTTAAGTCGAGTCTACTGCCTTTACCACTCGGCCACACGGCCAATACAGCAAACATTACTTGTATACTTTTTTCACGCGTAGACATTTTGCTTTTTTTTTCTCGCAATCCGTATTCATTCTGCACAAATTACTTTCCATTTCGTGTACAGCTCACTGAATCCTCTAAAACGACATCCATTGTGTTCTACAGTTTCACCTCACAGTTGCTTCATTCCTGTGTTAGCCTACACCAACTATAGGCTACCATAGATTCTCCATAGGACATCTCTTCGTTATACCAAGTTCTTAAGTCAGCGCCAAATAAAACTGTATGTATGTTTAATGGTGTGACTTCGCTTCCCGAAAGCCTTAGGGCTCCAGTATTTAGCTTTTGGTCTAGGATCATCCAGATCCCTGACAGCAACTATCAAAGAACACCAAGAGGAATAGATCCCCCTTCCTCGTCAGTCCTTGCCCACTTCAGCTAGACTCCATCAATAATAGCAGGTCAGTTGGGTCTTACTTGCATGTTACTTACTGTGCGTTGCTCTATTAGCGTTGGATCTGGAATATTGCGTCTAAGTTTTCAAATTGTTATGTACTAGGTGATGGACCATTAAGTTTGATTTGCCTGTGTGATTTGTTTATATGTGTACTAGTTGCAGGTACCCCGACTGACCGAAAGGTTAGAACGTTGTTCTTCGCCACGTGCATCCTTCAACCTGGTGGATGTCCATTGAACACTGTTTGTTTGTCCATTTTAACAAGAACTGCGTAGCCTTTGGGAAACCGCGTCCCAACAGTATACCAAAAGTTAGTATGTTTTCCTAAACTTTTAGATAACCTAAGCTACGTTAGATTCTCTCTCAACCAAATTAGTCTCTAAATTTCCAATCGTAGTTATAACTCTATTTTCCCATGGATGACACTGGATGGCGGTCTGGAAAATAAACAAACATGGCGACAGGCGTTAGCTAATTTTTCTTTTGTTCCAGGTAGATGGGGTGAAACTCGATTGGATTAATCGGAACATTATGATAACGATATTTCGAATATCTTTTTCATACAGGGTTCTCAACAAAGTCCCGTCATTCCTACATTAAATAATCAATATACATACAAATACTCTGAAGAAAAATTTTACAACTTACAGTTTGGCACAAATCGGTACATACAGGCATTCTTGTAAAAACCTAATGGTCCAAAGAATTAGAGTCCCATCATTTTCATAATAAGAAACAATACACCGCCAAGTTCTGTGGACATTTTTCGTAGCATTGTTGCGGTAGCTCAATCTTATCCTAACGTTCTTGTGTAAAAATTTAAATTTTTCACCCCCCACCCAATACCTAACTGTCACATGTTGTGAGGTCGGAGTTTTGCGATAGTCAAATCAGGTAGCGCTGCTGGCAATGCAGGCCATCACGGTCAATCCAGTTTTTTAGAATATTCTCAGTGACAGACTCACATACTGCTACGGCATAATAAGAAAGTGTCTCATCACGCTAAAGTTTTCCAAGAGGGATAGGAGGTCTGTTTTCATATTTTTTTTTGCACTGTCGACCGGGGTATACGCAACCCGCAGATTGCTTACGTGCTGACTTCTTTGGAGGCACTGTCTTCTCTGCCCTTTACACTACCTATGGAGAAGAGTTCCTGTTCCTACTATCGGAAAGGTGCTTTTGGAAGAAGCATTTGTTTAGTTCACACGAGAAAGTTTGTGTTAACTTCTTTCATAGATTTTCCTATTTTCATAAGCCTAGCAGCTCATCAGCCACTCTTGATTCTATATAATCTCAAACACATTTTTAAAAAAATATACAGGATATTTGTGGACTCTCTGTATTTAGAAAAAAAATGTAGATCACATGCCGTTGGCAGATGGATAAACTAAACCTGATTAATTGAAAGAAATATACCACTTTGCAACCGTATTTTAGAACAAAAACAACAAAATACATTTTTATCTTTGTGAGCAACGTACGCAAATTTTTCTGGCATCTGTCGTTCAGACAAATACATTTTATTTCCACAACTAATAACGTTGAATAATATATGTTAGTTTCATATTTACTTTAATGAAGTACTATAACACTAGAAAAAAAGACATAATGAAATACGCAATTACAAATGAATGATATGTTTACACGTCAAAAAAAAAACTTACATTTTTGTCTAGTATTCTCTCCTTCAGCACATACAAGAGTTGCGAATTGTCGGAAACAATGTCGGTGTCTTCTCTCACGCTTTTGACAACTGTGTTAACAACCTCAAGTCTTATATCTGCATTGAGATCTCGTTGCCGCAGTTTCAGTGCCTCTGTTACTTCAACTCTTAATTCCGGGTGATTAACTAATAGCGCAAACGAGGACTTGATACATGTCATTCTGATATTGCCACTGATATCATTATATCTGCAATACAAGCATAGGAGTGTTTGAAGGACTAAAATATTTAGCATGGTTAACAATTTAATTTGTACAAACGTAAATAAGTTCTAATTATAAGAAGAGAGCATAAGATTTTGTATATAAGGTGACAGGTTATATTCAAATATCTTATCTTGTTCTAAAATACGTTAGGGGTTATTATTGCGATTTTATAAGTTTGAGTTTTCAGTTTCTCCAGGGTGAAGGGTAACAGGTTAAAATAGATAAGACTGAAGAAGATGCATTAACTCAATCCAACATGGCTTCGACAGCCCACATGCGATGACAACCTGGATACCGAATGTTTTAATACACCATTGGTACTAGCCAGCCACTACTATATACTTCGATGTGACAAATTATCATTCGATGTTCATATCGATAAGGTAATAAATGAAGCGCGTAGAAATGTCGGATCAACATTCAAGTTTGGGAGGAAATTCAGAAATCTAACAAGTTTCAAAGTCAATAAAAAAATCTATATCAAAGTGAATGAAAATGTGTGTAATGAAATATAGATATTTAAAAAATATACAGAGAAAAATGCCGTTGCTGTAACCGGGACTCAAACCTGGATCTTCCAGTTATCAACTAGTTGTTCTAGCAATTATACTACTACGGCACAACCGATTTTCTGTTTACACGAAGCATTGCTCGTCTCAGCTAAACCAGATCCTCACTGCAGGTGTTGAAATCAAGGCATATACATAGAAAATTGACCGTGTTGTAATAGTGTAATGTCTAGCCAGAACATCCAATCGGTAACTGCGAGATCCCGCTTCGAATCCAATCACAGAAACGGCGAATTGTTCTATGTGTTTTTCAACTGTTACCATACATAAGGTATTTGTATAAAGGAAATATATTTAAATATAGCTAGTGTTGTAAAATATGTATGACACAACCTCATTGCTCAGTGGTTACGGTAACAGACTTCGAGTAAGCTCCTAGGCTTTCCTTCAGTTTCACCAGGCAAACAGGGGATAGAAATGACGAGAACCAGAGATCTAGAAAGAGATTGTATTCCTTTATTTCAACAGATTTTTACATTTTTTCAAGGTAATGAACTAGCTTCTTTGGAATTGTCAACACCGTTGCCAAATGTCACATCTTGGTTCAATGTCAAATCTTGGCCGAATAGGCAAAATTATCTAAGAAGATTTTGAAGGGTGAAGGATCTGTATAGATATTGCAAAGAGTAATGATTCAGTCTTCAGTATGCGATATAAGAAGAGGAAAAACAAACCGGTATCAAAATAGAAAGCGTATTCTGATGAATCTGTAACACAATATTTAAATTACAGGAAAAAGGCTATAAGAATAATAACAAAAACTCTTCAAAACCAAATCTTGCCGCAACCTATTCATTCAACTCAACATGACAGTTCTCTGTATATACTCGTACATATATGAAGTAAAATGAATGATTCATCAAAATGTTTGTAACTTAGAACACAATCGACAGACATACAAATATAATACTAGACAAGGCTCTCTGTTGTCCATACAGTTATACAGAACAACATACTCTAAGGGCCATATTTAGGAATAACCCCCTGGGTGGCTCCCAGGGGCATTGAAATTATATATACTCCTGGAAGCCACCCACCTCTTGGGAGTGATTCATAAATATGGCCCTAAGCCTCTTCTTCACCTAGGTACAAAGTTGTATAATAAGCTGCCTGCGACTCTAAAATCTATTACTAAATATTCGAGATTTAAATACCTTTTACGTAAACTTTTGATAAAACATTGTTTCTACAAAGTAGAAGAATACTATGATACACCATTAGAACGTAGGAGTACGTCGGTTTAGAACTATTAGAAGTATGTCAACAATAGTTAGTTATTCTTTTACTATGTCATTCTGTAAGTGTTTATATTTTATGTTTTTTTATGTAATAATTTTTGTTTTATGTTTTTATGTACTTTTCTTTACTATATACAGTTTATGTATGTAACTGTACTGACACGGATTAGGTGGTAGAACAGCTCCAGCTAAATCTCGCCCACGTTAACAAAATAATGTTTGAATTGAATTGAATGAGAACCAGAAAGTTGTACATAAATTTTGGCAAAGAACTACCCTTATTCTTACTCCAGCACGAGGTGCTATGAGAAGAAGATATAGCTTATTACTGTGTCTAATGTAGTCATTCGAATAGGTGCTATTAAGTATAGTGTTGTATTTATATATTTTGTATAAAAGTCGCGTATCACTTGTATTAATATATATTATACATTATATTCAGACAAATTCTATACCCTATGTGCAAAATGTGCTTCTAAATGGTCAACATAACGATAAATAAATAAACAAGGAAGGTGTAGGAAGACATGAGTTTAAGCGGATTACTCGTTGATAACTGTCAGCCTTCTTATCTCAACTCCCCACCATTAGAAAGAGCGGGCTATACCTATAATATCTTCCCATTTATTCTGACATGGCAATAACAAGGAATTGTAAAGGCTAGAAATTTACATTTTTAATTATTTATTTTTTCAACAAATGCAAATATTATACTCAATTTTTATACGTCTTACATTAATAATGAATACGAATTTCGAGCAAATGAACTCTCAATGCATCTAATGCTACTTTGAAATTCTCCCTATCGATCGTGCGTGGATTAATTTAAAACAAAATGGCATCTGAATCCCAATCTACCGTCTTCCACCTCCTACTGGAAAATCTCAACGTAGCGGTCTTTCACTTTACATATCTCTGATAATCAAAGTTAGAATGAAATCGAGTTGTACTTACCTTCTAAGCAAAGCATTCCATAAGCGTCTGTAGTCAACAGCATAAGTGGAATTCTTCTCAGAGAATAGCGTGGCTAAAATAGAGACAAAATATAATCTCTCACTTTCATCCTTACTCGTCAGCTTCAATTCGAACTGAGGAAGAACGCCCAGAAGAAAATAAGGATACAGGTGACACAACTCGTAGAGGAGATCTTCCATTTTATCCGAAATATACAACGTTTGGTCCTTCAGATCCAAAATAAAATGACGATGAAACATCTATTCAAGAAAACGGAAAGCAAAAAGTATCACTAAAAGTTAACTTAAAGTATCTTACTTCGTAGTGTTTTCATTGTCATATGTAAACAAAAAGACATTGTTTCATTTCCTTATCTTTATGGTTCTGTTGGGTTAAGTTCGGTATACGGCATCCAACTTCGGAAGGTATGCGCAAACCAAACCTGATCTAACCTAGCAGGAAAATTGAAAGAAAAGTTTGGGAAACAACACTTGAATATTTGAAATATAGGTTACAAGGGCGGAATTGAAATCGAAATATATTTCCTCCCGTAAATACTATCACAAAAAGCAATTACATCAATTTGTAATGTGTCTAAAAAGCTCTGAAGTCCATGGATTCATTTATCTGAATTGTATATAATTACATGCTAACTGCTAACTAGTAAGTTTATGAACGTGTATCTGCTTCATATATGTGGTAATTGGTAAGTGTGACCTTCCTTAGTCCCTTTCATTATAAACCTAGACAATTTGGGAAAATTGGGAGGAAGACAGACACCCAAAAATTAATTATTTATATTTCCTCACAGTTACAGAATATTGGAAGACCATGAAAAGGTCTGTGGTGTTCAAGAGCTACCACATGTGCATAGAGTTAATTTTGAGACATGTACCGTTTTCCTTAAAATTTCAGTAACATAATTTCCTCCCAACTACCCCATGGCCCCAAATCCCCCCGTGTTACCCTACATTATAAATCTCATAAGACTTCGGCAGCTAATTGTAATTATAATTTATTATTATCTGTTTGATACATTATGGTGCAAACATCATTGGTACATTGGATTTGTCAAGTTACGTATATACAAACATACAAATGCAATAATAGCATAAAAATAATCAATAAATTATACTTAAATAAAACATGCAGTGACAGTAATCCTTTAATTTCCTGCTTGAATCTTCCGATTGGCAGTTCTTTGAACCTGTTAGGAAATTTCTAGCGTTAGGTTGTAGAAATAAGTAAATATCATGAGTCAAACTTGAATAGATAGATTCAAAGTTTTGGTGCAAATATTATTTGTTACCTAATGACTTTAGCTAGTTGACATTGTCATTTACAAATATTTTGTGTAGGTCGACATCTTTCATTTTTAAACGCTTATGATATATTGGATTTATATATTTACGTATGATATGAAAGTTATTAAATATGATGTATATTTGTGTCGTGATGAATATTAACTATGATTTGATGGGAAACTACAATAAATGTGTCAAGAATCTGAAATATAGAGAAATATGGATTCTGAGTACTGAAGCTAATACCACACATTGTTAATGTTGTTTAAGCATAGTATGTTCATGTTGAGATCAGCATCTTCAATAAATAGGGCCTACTTATGATGAAATTTTGATACCTGATTTTGATATGGTCTATTTGGTCTGGATAAATGAGAAATATTACGATGGGAACAAATACACTTTGATTACTCAATATCTCATTAGAAGTGTAAAGCTTCGTTGTAATTGAGAACTCGATAATTCATAACAACAGAGCATATTTTGATTTACCTGTTGCTATTTTCCAAATACCTAAAAATATATTTTATAATATCTAGGTGAATGAAATGATTGTAAATCGTTAAATTTTCTATCTGATAAATAGAAACAAATAGTAGATTATAGAAAAATTGACAGGAACTAAAAATTCTTGGATTCTACGTACGTTACAGTTGTAAATCCGGCACTGAATATCCGCGTAAACTTAAGTAAACACAACATAAACAAAGTAAGACTTAAGAGAGAGAACTTACTCTACGAATAAATGGTTCCAATGCACAAAAACACTTCAGAATAAGTTCTTTTGATAGCGAATAAGTCATCTTTCTTTCTGATTTATATGGTTCAACAAGGTTAATAAGTATAACATCAACAAGTTCATTGGAAATAGAACATTCTTTCACATATGAACAAAGCAGAGAAGACATCACTTTCTTCACGGTTACAGAATGATCTTCCCTGTAAATAAAAGAGAAAAGATCTCTATTAGATTAAATTTGATTGATAAATATATTTCTGTTATTTCCTAAAGAGAAAACGATTGGAACAGAATTAACAAAAGGTCATTGAAGGTTACTTTACGTTCCCCCCTCAAATATTTATGAGTATTATTGCAAAGTCAGCATAGTTTGAGGTATAATATTTACCTGTAATGTCATTATAGGGCATGGAAAACCGTACTTCAAAATCAAATGAACTTTCTTGGCTTGCATGTCTTTAGTGTTATCTAAAAATTGGATATGTGCCGCTCAATCGTTTTCGAACTCAACTTGAGTCCTTCAACACGTAAGTAAGTAAGTAAGTTGGTAAGTAAGTTAGTAAATTGGTAAGTAAGTTTGTCAGTAAGTAAGTAAGTTCGCCAGTAAGTTAGTTACTAAATAAGTAAATAAAGAGAAAGCTACAAAAACTTACTTCTTTAACTTTCAATATAAACAAAATCAAACGTTGACATGTGCCCTAGTTGAAGAACTCAGATTCACTTCGAAATCGATCGTGCTTATGTCGAGTTTTTATACAACAATGAAAACTGTTGCAGTCAAGAAGTAACTACATTTTATTTATATTTTCAAGTTTTAAGAACAATGGTTCACCAACGCGTGAATTAATACTAACTTTTGTGCACAAACTCAAATTGAATTTGAATGTAAGATAGGCAACTATGGCTCAGGTCTTGCACAAACTCAAGTCTAAGGAAATTAATTATAGGGTACTTCCATGAAGGTAAACAAATAGTATACTAAAAAAAATACAAATTAGTATAATTACTTTCACAATATCAATATGAAACATTTTAACTATATTAACGTATTAGGCATACTTCTATTTCATAATTTACGTGATCTCGGCTTCCTTTACAAGTTAATACATATATGTTGTAACATACATACGTGTTGGTGTGGAACTATCTTGAAGATCAATCAAGCTTTCTATTGTCTGACGTTCAACAGTGGTAATATTTTACTGCTTCCTCAGGGACTAATAAACATTAGGTATATTTTAAAGGTACAAGTTTAAGGAGAAATTGATAGAAGAAGAAATGTTCTCGTACGGTTATTGGTGACTGTACAATAATATATGTCTATGTCACCTAGTGTACCTGCACCATATTACCTTTATTTTTGAAGAATTCTTGAATTATATATGTCTATTATGAAACATTGTTGTATGGATGGTGTCTTGGAATGTTTTCATTGTTCAACACTTCCAATGTATTCTAATACCATTTTGTTGAAATATCGCATTGTTCTTTCCTCATTGTTATGGTAGTATGCTCTCATTGTTGTAAAAAAAAGACTGTTCGTTTTATTAATGTTATCACTTTCTATACTAGATGTCTTTTAATTCAATGATATGGAACAGCTTGACTCCTGCATTAACCTGAAGTTACTTTGAATCAACTGAAATAAAGTTTTCGCTTTTTATTGTATTTTTATCTCAAATGTTGCTATTAACCAATTAGAACTTAAATGAAGACAATTTATGAATTAATTTTGAAGTCATATTATATTCTGTCTTCATGCTGTTAGTAGAATTCTCATGTGAAAAACTTCGATTCATTAAAAGAGACTTGGAAGCCATTTTAATGTACTAAAATAGCTTGAAACTTAATTACGTATATATCAGATTTGTTGAAAGGCAGAATTCTCATGTGGTTCATTGATAGAAACCTGATTGCGTTAATAATTGGTAATTAATTGAAATGTTTTGAAATATTCGCCAATATCATGTTGGATCTGTCAGAAGAAGACTTTAAGAAAAAAAAAAGTCATACGCAAAAAACTAAAGTTTAGTTTGATTTTTCTTGAGAATGATCAAAGAATGTAATCTAGACTTTTGTGTGGCTAATGAATCAATTTAAGTTGGTAATGGATATTTTAATTTTAATGAAGTTTTTATTAACAATATGTTACGTTGTTCATATTTTTTTCATTGAAAGAAATGTAATTAATATCTTCTATACTTTAGTTATCCAGTCACAATATGGTGAATTGTATGGATACCTGTATTTTATAGAAGAAGAAGAAGAAGAAGAAGAAGAAGTAGTAGTAGTAGTAGTAGTAGTAGTAGTAGTAGTAGTAGTAGTAG
>JAGDQP010010277.1:12111-28966 GCA_022664845.1 Lepisma saccharinum
GTAGTAGTAGTAGTAGTAGTAGTAGTAGTAGTAGTAGTAGTAGTAGTGGTGGTGGTGGTGGTGGTGGTGGTGGTGAACCAGGGAGTTTTTAGATTAAACTTAATATGTGGGCTGAATTGATGAGTAGGTAAATGTGGAGTCTGTTGAAGCCATTCTACCCATATGATGTAGATTTTCTTTTTACCTTTATAAATCAAGTCTTCCCAATGTAATTTTATGTTGGAGATTTCTTTGTTTGTGACAGATTCGCCAGCGAATTTATCTGTGCTATAGTTGTGCATACAGTATGAGTGAGCAGGCACAAACCTTATGTGTATTTTCCCCTAATTTTACTAAAGTGTGATAAAGATAGGTTTTGTTGTTATGTGGTGAAATTTTAAATACTTGATTTTCTAAAACAAAATGAATTTTATGGGCGATAACAGCACATTGGCTTACGCCCGTCCCGTTACGGGGAAATCCCTTATCTTAAGAAAATAAAACATAAAAACTGACTGTGTAAAGGGTCTTCACAAACATAACTTACTGGTCTAAAGGTAAAGCTATCTCCTGTGCTATACGCACTCGCCGTGAACGGCACATGGTGGATGTGGTACATTTTCTTGACCTACGGTACGAAGTGAGGTGGGGAGGTCAGTCCCACGCTCGACCGCCATTACCTTCCCAAGGTACCCAGGAGTACCAAGGACACTCCGGTACTCAATTTGATAAGAGGTTGAGTGCACCTCAGAGCGCCAGACATGTGAGAAAAGTCTCCAGTGACCAGTATAAAAATTAATAAAAACTAAAGATGTATATGATCTTTTGTATAAAATCAGAATACTGTAAATGGACATTCAGAATTTAGCAGAAAATAACAAGATAAAACTTCACAGCTGAAAGACAATCATCTCAAATAGACTGTGATAGACCTGTCTCTCGAACATACATAAAACTCTGCAAAATACCAGATTCATCCCCTAATACTGACGCCATGTTATTGGGAATGTTATAACGTTGTCTGAGATGATTATATCCACAACAATCTAAAAGAACGTGACGAATACTTAAAACTGCATTGCAATTGTTACATGCGGTGGATCCAAACGTCGCAAGAGATATGCGTCAGGCGACTGTATCCTATATGTAGGAGACATAAAAGTACTTCACGCTTACTACCTCTGCAAGATGATTTCCATGGAGCAACAGTTACCTTAACTGCTTTCAATTTATTAACAGCAACGTCATTCCATCGTCGCTGCCATTCATTCCGTGTAACCTACCGATAGTATATCAGCATACCTTGAAATGGAACACGCTGAATGTCAGTGTTAGCTCCTAAAGAGGCATCACGAGCTGCTTGGTCTGCTAATTTATTACCATGGATACCAACATGACTTGGTACCCAGGAAAAGATAACTTCACCACCAGCACAGCAGATGGTATTGTGTCTTAGAGAGGACTTCTTGCACAAGCGGATGCTTAAGGTCATCTTCTACGTATCTTGAAAGTCCTATCTTCACCATGTTAAATAATTACTTCCTACATAACTCGGCTAGTTTTACACGTAGAGAGATGCAGCTTGTACCTGTTCATAGAGAAACTCTTTGAGCATGCATATAATCTATTTGCGTTTTTAAAAAATAACAACTTATGACTTAAATAATTAAATCTCTGTTAACTATTATCTTTCATGAGGGGGAGCAAGTTAGGAGGGAAAGGATGGAAGAGAAAATATGAGGAAGACTCCAGTTGAAAAGAACAACGGGGTAGCAGGAAAGGGGGTAGGGCGTTTGACATCCTTGTATCGTCGAGAAAGATGGAATGAGATAAGAGCATTAGTGCTTTCGGGTACTCAAGGGAGTCAATGGAGAAGGGACAGGAAGATATTACCGTATGTTTAGTTCTATTATGATAGACTGCCTGATTTTTCAAGCTCAAAACCGGAACATCTGACATAACGAGTGTCACATCACCTCACACAATACGTATAGGTGTGTGTTGGGGCTGGGGAGTAAATACTTCCTTATACTAAGTTGTGCATATATATATATTGTTCCTTTTTTATGCTGAAGTTTTATTTTAGTGTAATTAGCTATTGGTTTTAGTTAGGTGAAAGGGAGACTCTAACCTTGCTACTGTGTAATTCAAAACATAAATAAAGAAATACGTAAATTAGCAATGATAATTATAGACGTACACGCCATTACTTTTTATCTCACCGGGACAAAAGGCGATACCGCCCGGTCCGCCGGAACTTCTCAAAACCGGTGTGTGTGGCAAACCTAATTATGCAAAACTGGATTTTAGTTACAAGTGCAGATTCCGAACCAATTAATGAATGCACAATATTTATTTGTTAGAAAATAAAAATGGAAGAGTTTCATGGGTTTTGTATATCGAAATCTTTTTCTTACACACTGAAAAAGAAATTATTTCTTCGGATATTGATAACTTTTCTTCTTTTTCATTGTAAGTGCTCTAACAAGGCACACCCGCGAACTCGGACAGGAGAAACCGGATGAAAGTTTCTACAGGAACTAATTTCAGGTCGCTGAATCCAGTGGTGATAGTCGTTTCCATGCAAAATCACGCAGTCAAGTAGTAACGGCGCCAGCTCATGGATGATAGGCCAATGTGCTAGAGAAGAGCTGAGAAGAAACGAGAAAATTGAAATGCTGAATTTAGTAAATATGATTAACGATTGAGTCTACATATGTAGAAGCACATGTGAATGCCGTATGTGAATCACAGTGTTGCCAACTCAATGAAAAGAATGTGTGAAAATAGGAATGGAATAAAATGTCAAAAGAATGCAACGTAGTGGAATACATAAAGAACCCTCCACAGTAGTCGAGAATGAGGTTTTATCATGCTATAAAACAGTGTTGCTAACTGCATAAAGGATAAAAGAGGTAATAAACGGCACCGTTACTGCTTGACTGCGTGATTTTGCATGGAAACGACTATCACCACTGTATTCAGCGACCTGAAATTAGTTCCTGTAGAAACTTTCATCCGGTTTCTCCTGTTCGAGTTTGCGGGTGTCCCTTGTAAGTGTCTTCACCTTATATTCATATTAGCTTATTTTTCCGCCCGTTATTGCGTAGTACTGAGGTTTTTCGCCCCCTTACCCCACCCTTGTGGGCTATCGAACGGTAAAATAACAAGTAACACTTTTTCAAGTGGACACTCAGATCTAGAAGAGATATACATATTTAAAATCATCATAAAAACTGTGTAAAATATTAGATGCCATTGACCAGTGATTGAAGAGAAATTTCCGGGAAAAGTTGTAAATAGCATTGTTTTTCGTACACTATTTATGAATATCTGGCGCTAGTTTACGCTCACTCAATGCTGCACACTAGGGTGACAGACAGTCAAATGACAGATAGCTGCACGTCGCTGTACTCATAATCAGCAGAGACCCACACTGGTACAAGTGTAGAGTTGGGTAGAATCCGTAGAATGGCCCACAAATACTAACAAGCAAACATTCTGATGGGACAGAAAAAGTTATGATTTTTCCTTGTGCTATGATTAAGATGTCAAAATATGTGTGCGAAATTTTGTCAACCCAAGTGCAATTGGTTTGGGAAATAGACGCCCTAATGATGATACAATAGTCAGATTCTCGTTTGTGTAGAGTGAAATAAAAGTGTTGAAATACCATTATACTTTTAAATTGCTTAAAAAAAGGCAAGCAAATACGATTTTAAATATGTATATCTCTTCTATATCTGAGTGTCCAGTTGAAATAGTGTTAGTTGTAAGATTGCTAATGAATTAATGCTAAATTTTCCCCCTTGGAGGTATTCAACCCGACATACTACATTTTGTTGGGGGTTGCTCAGCCTGGAAGGATATACCTGATTTTTTTATTTTTACATGTCGCCATTTTCCAATTCCACCCCACCCCTAGGCGAGGGCTGCTAGAAGGGGGGTTGCCAGTTGCCCCACAGTATTTCTTTCCAGATTGTAAGTGATATGTGCAGCAAGGTTTTTTGAAATTGGTCCAAGCGTTCGAGAGTTATGGTGGAACATACATAGATACAGACATCTATTTTTATATATGTTATAGATAAACATAAATTTCGAAAGTTGTTTAAACACTATATGATTTATATTGAAGGTGGGATGTCAACGACTCGCTCGACTCTAGTCGCGACTCGTTCAGACTCGAGTGGAGTCGAGTTGGTGCTCAGTACCTACTCGAGTCGAGTCGAGTCAATGGTCACAATTGCTTGAGTCGAGTCGAGTCGGCGCTCAGTAGGTGCTCGAGTCGAGTCAAGTCGGTACTCAGAACTGCTCGAGTCGAGTCGAGTCGGTACGCAGAACTGCTCGAGTCGAGTCGGTACTCAGAACTGTTAGAGTCGAGCTGAGTCGGCGCTCACTATTTGCTCGAGTCGAGTCGCTGCTCAGAAAGACTCACCCTGCGACTCGGTTACAGTAAGTCGAGTTCAAGCGACCACTCGACTTGAGCGTTAGACTCGCCGCTCGAGCCGAGCGGATTGACATAACCATAAAAAAAAGTAGCCAGTGGACGATGTCATAGTAATGCAAAGTTATCTTACCTCATAATTTATACACAATTATCTCGGTTTCTACTTGTTCAGTTATTCGAGAACACTTAGAACAACAAATTACTTTGCCAAGAAGATCAATAAACTAACTTCACATCCACTATCAAGCTTTCTAGTATCATTATTTCCAAAGTTAGTGGAAAAGAAAGAGTAAATTGTGAAACTAAATTAACATAACAAAATAATAAACACTTCTTAAAGACATTCTTTTCTTAATCAATTGGTACAAAAAAGAAAAATAATGTTTATGCATGCCTAAAAAGAAAAGTATGAGGCGCTCTCTCATATACAATCACTTCATAAACTCTTGAAATGACGCGCACCATTCTTTTCTTTTTAGTCATGCATAAACATTTTTTTTTTTACTTTTTAGTACGAATTGCTTAAGAAAAGAATGTCTTTAAAAAGTTTTTTTTATTCGAGTTATTTAGATGTCAACGACTCGCTCGACTCTGTCAGACTCGAGTCAAGTCGAGTCAGTGGTCACAACTACTCGAGTCGAGTCGAGTCGCTGCTCAGAGAGACTCACCCTGCGACTCGGTTACAGTGAGTCGAGCTCGAGCGACGACTCGACTCGAGCGTTAGACTCGCCGCTCGAGTCTAGCGGATTGTCATCCCTAATTGAAGGCACAGGCATGCGCAATTCAATTCAATGTAAAAAAAATTCTCCAATTCAATGTAAAAAAAATTAAGTGAAAACAGCGTAGAAGGGAACGCAGAGGTCCCCAATTCAATGTAAAAAAATAAAATAAGTAAAAACAGCATAGAAGGGAACGTAATACAGTCAGTCCCGTACACGAGGAAGAAAGGAGGCAGAAAGAACATCTCACCCAAAGTCCTAAGAATGCGAAATATCCCCCCCCCCTTTCAATTTCTGGCCAAATAAGTGCATTGCAAAGTATTCATTAATAAATATAAGATGCAAAATGATGTTTACAAATCTAATGAAATGCACCACGGAGAACTAGAATATTTTGCCTTTAGCTTCGCTTTGTATCAAGTTTTCCACTGTGCGAGAAAGTAAGAGATTTTTCCACAACAAAAAACACAACTGCAAAGAGCTTCGACGACAACTACAAGACTCCTCCTTCACCCGCGGTAGGGAATTGGAGGAGAAAGAAGACAGGAAGAAGGGAGGGGGAGGGGAGGGTATTTATCCTATTTGTCCTCGGGCCGGTTTTAAAAATATGTTCAAATGGTCAAAACATGTTACTGACAATCCCTTAGCAATACTGTCCTTACGGCTCCATCCTTTTTTCTCAATGATTCAAGGTTGTCAAATGCCTTCCCCCTTTTTCTTCTTTCTCTTTTGTAGTTCGACATCGAAGTCTTCATATTTCCTCCCCCTATTGCTCCTATCTCTCCCCTCCTTTTACTCCTACTTGAGAAGAAAAATAGTTAAGAAATGTTTTGTTATTTAAGTCATAAATTGTTATTTCTTAAAAACGCAAATAGATTATATGCATGCTCAAAGAGTTTCTCTATGAACAGGTACAAGCTGCACCTCTCTACGTGTAAAACTAGCCGAGTTATGTAGGAAGTAACTATTTAACATGGTGAAGATAGGACTTTCAAGATACGTAGAAGATGACCTTAATATACATATTTGCAAAGACTTTGTAGGACACTGAGAGAATTTGTGCAAAGAAGGATGCGATTCACGCCGTGAACAAGAGTTAAATCCAAAGTCTATATAAGGGCGTAAACTTTAGCTGTGAAAATACTGGTTTTGGGGTTAAGACAGTGTTGGTGTTTTTCATTTGATCGTAGTGCTTGTATGCAGACTTGTCAACCTAGAGAAATGCCAATGCCTGAGGTTTTCCAACCTGAAAGGGGGGAAATGCGGGAGATTGTGGGAGAGATGAAAAATATACCAGAGGTCCAACACAGACGTTAATTATCACAAAAGTACTGTAAAAAAGACACATACAGCGTGCGGTAACAAGTTTCAGCGTAGGTCTTACTTGAAAAATTAAACTAAAGTTATTGAAATAGTTTACGCTCTCATCAGTTCAACAATTCTTCTACATACCATACACCTACCACTATATCTTTGAATGCCTCCACTCTAGAGGATTTTTTTTTGTTTTTACTTCACTTTACATCGTCAGCTTTACATTTTGCACTTTTTCACAAAATACGTGAGTTTGCAGGCTCTTTGAGTGAGAGTGTGAGTTGATGCTTGAATGCATGTGACTCTCGCATTTTGCGTGAGAATTGACATGTCTGTTGTATGGCTGATTAACAACCGGTGAGTATTAAAATGTCTTAAGTTAGCCTTAAGCTTTAAATCACATTTCAGTGCTAAGTATATTCCATAAATTTCCGCTGTAAATATAGACGTAGTGTCTGGAAGGTGAATTTGCTCGTAAAATTTGGTATTGGGATCGTAAATGGCTGCTCCTGTACCTGCATTCTGTTTGGACTCGTCCGAATAGATGTGATAATAATCTTTCCATTTATTGCAGTATTCACTCATATGAGAAAATTGTGTCTATTCTGGTACTTGAACTGAATGGTAGTGAGAAGGAAATTGGTAGACTACGTGTTACTATTAGCTGTTTTATTTCTTGTTGATAAGTGTGATATATTTTGTACCAAATGCAATTATTATTTCTATTTCTGTAGTTTTTACGTGAGTTAATATCTTCAATTACTGCGGTAGTATCTACAGAGAAATCATAGATTGAGGTGCCCTACCCCATTTTGTGGTAGCTATTGCTTTGAAAAAAAAAAAAACTTTGTCAGCTGCTTTATTTAGAATAGGATTGATTTCTGAATTCCAATTTAATTTACTAGTGAATCGTATTCCTAATTTAAGACACAATCATTTAACTAATATAGAGATCAAATGTAAGTTTACGTGGCGAGGACCAAATCATACGCTAACCGTGTGTTTGGTTATGTATGGTAAGTTACGTGTATAAATATGTTTATTACTAATTAAAAAAATAATGTTGAAATAAAAGAAATATATATATATATATATATATATATATATATATATATATATATATATATATATATATATTTAAAATATGATGTTTTACTGCAATTTATTTATATGAGGAAGCCAATGCATCATTTGACGAAACTTTTCTTGTTTTTAATCGCCATTCTGTTAGACAATACGATGGCAGCGATGGTGGTGTACCATGTTGAAGGTAAGCGTATAACAGAGATGTCTGATCAATCAAATATGGGGTGATTCTCTCGCTAAAGACTCCAAACTATTGCCTATAAAAATGTTTGTTTTTAAGATAATGGCATGAAAATTTATATACACATACTGTCAACTGCAAAATAGCATGTCGCCCTCCAGGATGTAATGGTCTCGTCTAGTGGCTTGTATTTTCCTTTTTCTCCCGTCCCCATCTCGGCAATTGTGACTCGAATGTCGCGTGAGTGACAATGTACACAGTCAAACAGAATTATGTTAAAAAGATTTGCCAACCGGATCTCCAGATCTAACACCTGCTGACTTGTTTTATTAGTGCCTATTAAAGGCCAAACTGTACGAAAATAAACCCTGCACAATCGAACGACTCTAAGATGCTTTACGCCAAGAGTTTCAAGCCGTTAAAGTCGATACTTTGACAGAAGTATTCCAGAATTTGGAGAAACAGATTCAGGTGTGCTTATATGTGAAAGAATTCGAAGAACATCATTTTCAGCATTGATTGTCGGCAGATCTCGTTTTGCGTCATTGAAGGTAAGCGTATATAAATTTCCAAGCCATTATCTCAATAACATATATTTTTAAACAATTGTTTGGGTCCTCTAGCGAGAGAATCACCTTTATTTGATATGATCAGATATTTCTATGTTAAACGATTGTGTTGTAAATTAAGTGGGGTATTATTTTTCGTGAACATGATGATCTTCGATTTATCATATGATACTCGGTGTTTGAGGTTGGTTAGGATGCTATGCTATAAACTCTATGGCTCATAGAACTCGCAAGTTCATCGCCGCAGTAACAAACTTTCGCCATTGGATTCTATCCTGGGCAATATCAAGCCAGTTTTCATCACGAACACCTACTTCTCGAATATATCTTCTAATATTGTCCTCCCAACGACGTCTCGGTCTTCCCAATGGTCTCCTTCCATCCGGCCTTCCAACCAGGATAGAATAAAAACATAATCTTAGTTTTTTCCCCATCCGAGCTACATGGCCTACCCACCTTAGTCGTCGCGATTTCATTATTTTTACAACATCTGGTAAATCGTACACTCCGTGGAGTTCTTCATTATGCATTCTCCTCCACTCTTCAGTCATCTCGTCCCGTTTCGGCCCATATATCTTTCTCAAAACCTTATTTTCAAATACATGTAATTTATGTTCATCTGCTAGGGTCGTACTCCAACTTTTGCAGCCGTAAAGTATTACCGGCAGAATAACCGTTCTGTATATTTTTAATTTCAATTTCCTTGATATTAATCGCGATGTTAGAAGTTTTTGAACTGAATAGAAACATGCGTTCCTCGATACTAAGTGACGTTTGATTTCTTCCGTAACCTCATTTTTGCTTGTTACGTATGCTCCCAAGTATTTAAATTTGGTTACTTTCTCTATAACCTCATCCCTAATTCTTATGGTTTTATTTCCTTCATTCCCTGTGTTTCGGCTTGTTATCATGTATTTTGTTTTACCTATGTTTACATGTAGACCTATCTCATCGCACGCTTCTACTAAGACATCGGTGTTGCTTTGTACTGCATCTATATCGTCCCCTATTAAATCTACATCATCCGCGTATACGAACAGTTGACTCAATCCATTCAATGATAGTCCCTTTTTGTCCCCTTTAATTTTTAAAATCGCATATTCTAACGCAAAGTTAAACAGTAGTGGTGACAAGGCATCACATTGTTTCATCCGTTGCGAAACTTGAAACTATCTGACATATTATTACCTATCCGTACTCTGCTTATGGGGTTGCTGAGATACATCTTCACTAGTTGAACCAATTTTTTCGGAATTCCAAATCGTATCAGGATACTCCATAACTTTTCCCTTTTGATAGAATCATATACTTTCTAAAAATCAATGAATAGTTGGTGAACCGTCCCATTGTATTCCCATTTCTTTTCCAAAATATGTCTCAAGACGAAAATCTGGTCCAACGTGGATCTATTTCTTCTAAATCCACATTGGTGATCTGAAATTATTTCATCTACGTATAGATCAGTACGTACGTACTGAAGTTGTTAATTACATTGTGTTCCATTAGGTTGTATAAAAAAAGAGACGTCATCTGCGTAAGTAATTATTTCTCCGGAGGGGATCTGTAATCTGGATAAGTCAAAGACAAATAGCAAATAAAGCACTTCCTTGTACTAGGCCGTTATTTATTGTAATTTCTTTACTGTATTTGTTTCCAGAAGAAGAAATGAAAGGTAAAAGCGTACGTAAAACATTCCCCTTTTTTTTTCCTTTTCTAATACTGCGAACTAATTTTGTCCTTTCCTATGCACTATTTCTTCTTTTTTTCCCCCATTCTTCAGCGCGGCAATATCGCGCAACGATGTAGATATATTTATTTGGTGTTGAAATTAAAATAAACTAAAATTAATTAAATGCAAACTTTCGCCGTTATAGGTGTGGTCACAATCTATGTTTCTCTTGGACGAGTAGTGTTAATATATCTAAGAGTTGACTTCTTCAGGAGTTCAGAATGAAATTAGAAAAATGTATTTTTTTACAGCTTTCATAGGTGTTATAATGATATCGTTTGCAAGTACGTAAACACTGAGAACTAAGTTGTAGACATGCTGACAGTTGAACTTGTCAAGGTTACCAAGTCATGAAGTAAGCAGAGTAATTAAATTATATGGACAGTAGTAATAGACAGCAGGGTTCGATTTTCCGGAGGGATGCCGGGGATCTTCCCTGGTGCCTGAGGATTTCATCCCTGTTATTGATTCCGAATATCATCCTAACCAGGGGAAAAAAAAATCTTCGTATTTCTACACAAACAGGTAGTAGGTGAAAACGTACAATCAACCACTAGTTTTAGGATCCCCCTTCTTAATTTATAAGAATTCGAATACTGCTAGACGGTAAATATTACAGATATGTAAGATAATCATGCCGGCCAGACTGGTAATACGGCTGTTTTGGTTGATGCTAGTTTGTAAATAATGTTTGTGGTGGCTCTCAATCTGTGTGTGTTTAGATATTTGTTGTACTTAAGGCTCAATCCAAGTTGGTTTTCCCGCGCTTCTTGTTTTACGTCCATTATTCAGATTTCAGTAGAGGAAAATAGAAATTAACTTTCACAGACCAAAGTTCGTTTCGTCCTTCAATAATGAGTACAATTAGTTTTAATAAAATATTAATAGTAAACTCAGGATTGCGTGCAGACACTTTTGGGACAGAAATAATGTCCCAATACTCTCTGCACACAATCCTGAGTTTACTATTAATATTTTATTAAAACTAATTGTACTCATTATTGAAGGACGAAACGAACTTTGGTCTGTGAAAGTTAATTTCTATTTTCCTCTACTGAAATCTGAATAATGGACGTAAAACAAGAAGCGCGGGAAAACCAACTTGGATTTAGCCTTAAGTATTTATTGAACTGAATCTAGAAAAACTATATTGAACCCAGATAGAGGATTTTTAAATAATTTTAGTACTCTTTTCTCGATTCATTAATCTACCCACATAGCAAAATAACGTCCCAGGGATATCTGACGGATCTCCTGGCAGGATATCGGGACGTCCGTAGGACGTCCTGTTTAAGTCCCGTTTACATCCATGGGAAGTATAGTTATAATTAATCCTTCGTATAACTATACGAAGGCATATCCTTCGTATAGTTATAATTAATTAAATAATAATAATAGTAAGGTTGATTTAATTTATAGAAATTCCAGGTAGGTAATCCCGCACGGCTTTCCGGGGGACATCCAGGGGACCTCCATACGGGATGAACTGTTTGTATTGTCCACATAGTTGTCCCACGGACGTCCTTAGGATATCGCTATGGGAGCAGGACCATTCTGACGGAAATGGGATCTAAATGGGACGTCCCAGGGACGTACTCTGCTATGTGGGTACAGTCACTAGGATACACCTGTTTCCACACATACATTCAACAGTAAAATAAAATTCTCAGTTTATAATAATTTTCTTTAAAAGTAGTTTTCTCGGATTAACAATAACCAATTCAACAAACGGTTATAATAATATTATAAACATGTTTGAGCTTCAAGGGACCTCTATACCAAGATGTAAACAAGTAAAAAAATGTATAGACAGCCCCGAGCGCGTCATGATAATATTTAACCGACTGTTTCAAATATACTTACCTGATTGTTTCAAATATGGATGAAAATATCAAGCATAATATTTCTTGACAATTTTCCAGGTCAGAACAGATATAGAAGGCGTTCACCTTTGACAATTCTTCGAGTAAATCTAAGTATCTTTTAAAACCATCGTACCAAGGATGCTTCCATGAACTTAAATTATGACTAATGAACAGCAGAATCTTCTATAAATAAAAAATATATATATAATTAGACGCATTCATCTGTCAGAAAACTACAGTAGAAATTAAAGTAATAGACGGTGTTATTGGATTGAAAGTGTAGCTGACAGACGTTATTGAAGCAACAATATACGAAATGTTTGTAAGTACGACGCTAAACTGCTTAAACTAGTTTCCTAATAGTTTAGTGTTATCATCTTGTAATTCCCATAGCGAGCGAGCGTAGCTCAGTTGATAGTCCATTCGCTTTGCAATCGGAAGGTCCTGGGAACGATCCTAGCGGCCGCCTATCCTGACTGAGTTTTTTCCCCCCTCAGTCACACCAAGCAAATGCCGGGATGGTACCTACAAACTAGGCCCTGTGACTACCTTCTAACATTCTTTCCTCTATCCTATTCCGGCCTGGGCTTGAGATGGTTAAAGGGCATAAGTAAATACAATTGAATTTAATTGCCATAAAAGAAAATCTGTTACCATTAAAGTAGTAACGGAAATGAAAGTTAAGTGTTGTTAAAATGTCTAGCGTAGCACTTTTTTTCTTTTTTCTTTTTTACCAAAATAGCAAATGTGATTCAAATAGATCCAGTTGCTCTGATGTAATGCTCGAATGTGCATTTAATAAGCGAGCTTCGTTACCTTGGAAACGATAAACAGTTTAATATTTTAATATGGTTAAAGCCTTAAAGGTAGATTCCTATAAAATCTTTCCAAGTTTGAAGCGAATTAGCTTAACAGTTCTCACATGATGAGGTTTTTTTTTTTACCATCGAAACTGGAACAAGATGAAAATTCTAGTTAGGTGAAACGTGAGGGCAGGCCTGTAGACAGCCTAAAACCACAGAGAGCAGCCAATTTTAGGAGGGAGGACAAATAAAGTAGAAACAGAGGCTACTTACGTGTATGGGACATTGTACTAGAAGCACAAATATTTCACACAAGAAACTGACTAGCTTTCGCCAATCAGACTTGATCATAGAAAATAATAAGTCAGTTTTTGAGGAACTACAGCGTGACGGTAACGAGTATCTCCGTTCCTCTTATTTTTCAACAATTGATTTGCATTACTATTCCGTGAAATTGTAGATAGCTAGAATTTCAACGTATCTTACCATCTAAATCGAGAAAATCCGATCAGTTTCGGTTTCGTCACTACTTCTGCTCCTGCTCTTCTGCTGATGATATCAAGACGAAACATAGATAAAGCTAAACTAAAAAGATTAACAAAATTGTTAACGTTTAAACTTTATACCATCATCAAAATATATAAATTAAAAAAAAAAAAGAATAGAAATGTCAGTAAAAAAAAAAAGGAGAAATATTTTGTGTCTTCCAGTTCCATCGCTTTTCGAAAAGTTTGCTTGGTTTGTCCCGATCCATCGCTCCTGATAACGAAAGTAATTTTTCCTGGTTAGGAGTTCCCGATCCATCGCTTCGGAAAGTAAGGAAATCATTGGATAAACAACTGCCACACGCAGAAAATAAACAAAACGAGCAAAGAAAGATGTACGTGTTAAAGAGAAATAGACAACTGAGCATTTCACAAATAATAAAACAACGAAATAAACAAATAAATAAAGGTTTCTGCTATCAGGAAAGTAATCTCCAACCTACTGTACGATGCCATGCAATAAGCCTAGAATATGCAATACGCCTAAGTTTGCAATAGACGAGATTGTTATAGTTGTATATCCCATTCAAGGCAAATCCCTAAGTACCTAGCCGCCGTAGCTCAGTGGTAGAGCATTCGCGTAGAATTCGGGAGGTCGTGGGTTCGATCCGAGCATTCTGAATGAGATTTTCCCAGGGTTTTACCTCAGTTACACCAGGCAAATGCCGGGATGGCACCTTCAATATAGGCCTGTCCGACACCTTCATGAATCCTTTCCCTTCCCCTATCCCGGCCTGAGCCTTAGATGCTTAAAGAATATAAATTTAAATTCAAATGCAACCAACCCCTAGGCGGTTCCGATAGGAGCCCATTGTCACGTTTTCCATTGCAAGTAGCAAATGGTCATTAGAAAATTGATTTGCAAGAGAGATTAATGACATGTCACTCCTATTCCAGCTTAATCATATATCCAAGGTATCGAAGGACTTGGCCTAAGTCTCTCTGTCGTCCATATTCACCCAGCAGAAACAATTCTTCTATCAAGATCTGTGCTTCTGTCCAGAACAATTCCACATGTTATTAACAGTGTCATTATCAAACCACTGTTGCACAAAATAGTCATAAAACTTTTGCAGTAATTCCATATCCGGTGCGATTTCCATTATGTTTAACCAGCGATGGTCGACATCCGAAGGTGGCAGGGCAAGACAGCCAAATCTGCCGATATAGATTTAATAGGGACGATATATATAAACAATATTTTCATAAATATATACAAGTATGGACAAGAAAATAGAAACAGCAGTAAAAAAAATACCAACGAATTGTGTTTCCAGCTTGACAACATCGATATTACACGGATCGCTCCCCCTTGTTTCTTTGGCATATCAAAGATTAGGTCCCGGCAGATATGCCAGTGAAGAAAGCGAAGTAAGTTTCGAGTGTTAAACCGAGGTGGTGAAATGTAGGACTTGTCAGAGTTCGATCAAATTTTAGTTGTCAAGTTAACAGGGGCATCCGTAAGTGAAACTGTTCGGCTACACAGTGTATCACCAACAAAAGTCTCGGGTTTCATTACTACGTATAGAAAGTATGATACGGACATTGGCTGAGAACAGTGTGCGAAATCCGAAAATGAGTTAGTGGCGGCTTGTGGTCTAAATAGCAAGTGGCGTGCTACAAATACATGCGTAGGTAAACATACCAGTCTATATTAAACAATTTCCAGGGTATTTACGCTTTACTAAATTACCCATAATGCCACTTTTCTATATGACTAAGAGCTAAGCATCTTGATGGATAAGGATAAACTATTTCACATATTGATTGATTCTTCTAAACAGGTTCATATAACTGAATACATAAAAAGATGAAATGCCATGCATATGAAGTGCCTGAAAAGCCGCCCCTGGTTACAGTTACCGCTGAATGCAAAAGCGGATTGTGGCGAAGCAACCCCTAACCACCGCAGTAAACATGACAGCAGAAATTAATTCCCAACGTATTGATGATCCTGTTAATATAAAAACTATTCACCGATAATTATTACACAAAGCCAATATTCATGATCATGTGACAAATGTTACACCGTTAATCTGGGGAACTAACACCAAACTGCACAAAAACTCTGATTAATGCATAAGCTGAGGATTGGAACAGGATGATATTTTCTGACGAATCACCATTTACCTTATTCCCACCAAATAGTAGTGTTTATGTGTGGCAAACTCCCAAAGAATTCTACGATACAAAGTGTCTAGTTTCAATTGTCAAACATGGTCCGTGGCTGTGTGATGATTTTGGCAAGGATTTCGTAGTTTTCAGTAGCCCTATCATCACCGTGACTGGGTTTATTACCGCTTGCGAATACCAGGATATTTTAGGTAATCAAATGCATCCAATAGTCCACACTTTGTTTCCAAACAAGAACGCTATCTTTCAGGACGATAATGTGCCCTTGACGAAATACATCTTCCCTGGCCAGCTCAATTCATAGACTTAAATATTATTTCGCCACTGTGTGCACTTTTGGAGCAATGAGTGTACGCAAGATTCCTGTCTCCAGTATCATTGGAGCACTTGGCGGATGTTCTGGTGTAAGAGTGGTACAATATTCCACTGAAGACTGTTTAGTATTCCGCGGAGGATAGTGCAAATGGTGGGCCAACACTTGATTAATAAAGGAAGAGTGTGAATTTCACAGGTACTCGTATTTTTTTTTGTCCAATACCTGTATATAAAGAAAAATGTATCTACATCTAAGCGGGTGGATATAATGAAACTTAATTTTCTATTACATAATTTAAACTACTTCACTTTGCAAAGTTCCTCCAAACAATCCTTTTATTGTTCTAAAAATTTTCCGTGAGGGGGAAAATGCGTCTCTGTTGCGTAAAGGAATGCGAAACTGAAAAAAAACATAAGATAATATTAACTGGAATGTACAGTTAATTACCCAAGAAAGTGGCTGAGTATTTTCCCTATGGCTTGTTTTGATGTACAAACACTAAACACAGAATTACATATTCGTGCATTTACTTAATATACGAAACACTAAATATAGCCTACATATGAACACAAATATATAGTTATTAGTATGAAACACATGGACACCTGCTACTTCCTGTCGCTTCATCTTGTAGAAGGTGACGCATCTTTTATTTATATTTTAATAAAATTGTCAATTGTGTAAAATTAAAAAAAAAAAGCCAAGGGGAGAGTATTTGCCCCCTATTGCCCTTACGTACCGGTGCCCATGCTTTCAGCAAAAAATAAATTATTTACAAAAAATTTTCCTATCTTCATGTTCCAAATCGAACCGATGACCCCAAGCACCAGGTTTTTCCAGGGTCGATTTCATGAAGATGCTGTAAATTGTAATTCTATTGTTTACCTCAAATAGCTGATTTGCTACGAGAAATAGTACATTAATTTACCTGGACTTTCTCGGGATCTCTGTAAGGAGCCTCTGGTGCGTACAGTAAAAGAATATGGGCAATACAGCAGGCTACGTACAGCTGTACCTTTTCATTGGAATGCATCAGGAAACAATCCTTTGCCAGATGTTCAGCCAATGGAAGATACTTTTCCACTGTTTCTTCCTCATTCCATGTCAAAGGCAATTTGTTATCCAATGCCTGCAAAAATAAACGATTAATATATATATATATATATATA
>JAGDQP010010277.1:29366-39804 GCA_022664845.1 Lepisma saccharinum
AGTATGTAACGCTTGCGTGACGTCAAATCCGATTCTATATGGTGCAAAGTTCCTGAGCAAACGTGGATTACAAGATTTTGCTTGCGGGCTACCAATGTCCCAAACGTGTTGTCTTGTTGTTTTATACGTGTCTGTAGACCATGTGGTCTCTGCTTATAGGAGCAGTGAATTTAAACAATTGAATATCAGATCGAAGGTATAATTCAGCTTACGTCAGAGTTGTTTAAACAGATTCAATTTAAAATTCCAAGACATAACTACTACCCGATATACAATATTTACATATTGGTTAAATTTAACACAGTATATTTAATTGCGGTTTGAAATTCTTTCCTTTGCATGTGAAAATATATGTATCAGGATTTTGATTGGCTATAACGTTAAAGCTTGTGCACTTTCTCCATGAAGATAATTTGCAAAATACATCGATTTTACAACGAGATTTTCCAGTAGGAATGCATAAACCTGTATTACTTGATAATGACATACCATTGATCTGATTATTTAACGTTTTATAAAGAAATAGCATTTCACTTATTTGTTTTCTCTGTTGGAGACAAATAAGGCCATAATTTATCAGTGGACCCAAGTTGGAACCTTGAGGCACCCCTGACGTTACATTGAAACTATCACTGGCATAATCGTTACATGTAACATTGTGTTTCCTGTTTATTAAGTAAAATTTCATGAAGGTTTAGGACAGGCTTTGTTAAATTCATATTATAAAGTTTCTTTAATTGAATATCATGATTTACGGTATCGAATGGTTTTGAAAAGTCTATATATACAATATCTACTTCGACACTCATGTCAAGTTTTTCTATAATGAAATCAGTGACTAGAATGGTGATGGTAGATCTATTTGATCATGTTGATATTTTGAGATTACTGATCGAATACACCAAGTGCCTTTAGCTGCATTCATATATCACCACATTGTTACCAAAATCTATAAATAATAACATTTACATTTATTGAGATTCTAATTTTTAAAAATGCTATCTAAAATGAAGTCTATAGTTGCTAAATTAATATTTTTTCACCATTCACTTTATTTAGCAATGTACAAAATAATTATATATATATGAAATAAATAATTTAATAATAAATAAATAAAAATATTTGAAAAAAACAAACAGATAATATTGCTCTCATACTGTCGCAAGAACCTCAACAGCCTTCACAAAATCTCACTCGAAATAAAGCCTGCACAGTTTGGAATAGATATACTGTTGATAACAATATAAATATTTTAATGTTCTAGAATAATACAAGGCACATCATTACGAAAACAGGGTCTGTTATTTAGAATGATGGGACATCACCGGATGGTTTCATGTGTGTTTGTATGGTTTGTGTGTTTCATAGACAAAAACAATGACAGCGTTGTATTTTCACATATTCGTCAACGACATTTAATTCCCGTCTTTTGTCTTTTGTAAACATAACACAGAAACAAACAAAAAAAAATGTCAAAATCAAATACAGAAAATATATTATATATATTTAAAAAAAAAAAACTGAAACAAGCAAAATATGATTAGTCAAATTATTGTAGATAAAACTTATAGGTATGTCAATAAAATAAAATAAAACTTTCTCCCTCTCCCTCCCTCACGAATATCGATAGAGATCAAAGAACAGAATGTAAATTATTATTTTTTTGTAACATATTTAGATATTCTTTGGAGTAAATAACATTCAGACATCCAAGTTAAGCGTGGGTGCTGGAATGAATGATGGATACATGTATTCACTGCACATATAAAGGGTATCTGACCCCAATATACCTGTCATCATTGGATGTGAATAATACTGTATAGTTCCAAAGTGATGTTGAGAGAATGACAAAGAAAGACAAAATAAAAATATATAAACATAACTTCATTTGCATCTGTCAAACGGATTTTCCAACACAGACACACATATTAAAAAGAATTGATTATGGTTGGGTGTATTGGGAGAAACACCTGTTGCAGCGTGTGTATAAAAAGGTTAGCACATCATGCCAGGCCACAATCACACATTCACAAAAAACATGCATAATGTATGTATACAGACACCATTGCTAACTACCTAAATTCTCTCTCTCTTTTTTTTTTTATTGTCGCAACCGGAGATTCAATCTCTCTACTTCTGTTTGTGTGTGGTTTAACTGATAAAACCGGGTGTTATTTAAACCAAGCGAAAAAAATCTAATTCATTAGAAATATTTAACCACAGATTTCCAAATAAGTTATTCATTTACTAATTGTTTCTACATTTACCTTTGTACAGTAAAGTCCCGATAATCCGTGCCATGATAGAAATCAGTTGTACGGATAACCAAAAATCATGGATTTAATCTAGCTTAGCACTAAATGTATTAACATTACTCTCCTAAATACAGCTCTAGTCGTAATAATACAATGTGTTCACAAACCAATGATGAATATAATCCCACGAGAAAACATAAAATGATTATATATTAGCACATCGTATATATAAGTTTAATAACTACTTCGTGTTCTTAACATCGTGTGTCGGGATTTTTATTAACAATAATTTCGTACGGTATATCACTAATCCAAATTTCCATTTTCTCTACATACTCATATATCAAACCTCATTTAGTATGAGGTGACAAGTATATATGAGGAGTTAAACCACATGACTTGTTCTCTCCAATCCACTTTGAGATGACGAGCAAAAACATGAAGAAATGGCACCAGGTCAAGGTGAGGGTGGAGTGCCGATATGGCAAAATTGCAACCAGACATGAGAGAAAAATATCTCGTCAATTACTAACAAGGGAAGTACCCCAACTCGAACCGACTGGGAACGCGTTTAAAATAAAACGTTACTCCTGATCCAACTCATATCAAGCATATTTATCTGTAAAACTAAGTGTGCGTCCGCTAGTGCGTCATCTGAAAGTCAGCGTACTAGTTTCGTTGGTGCAAGATTGAACAGGCAGTACGAGCTAGGCCTGTGCGGTGTCCGGTAGGTCAGAGCAACGACAGACATGAGTTGGCTGAAGTCAATTTATGCGGTGAACGTTGTTAAGCTAGTGTGGTAAAATGTACGGCGAATGAGTAGACCTGGCTGAAAATTTAGTTGGAGTGGAAGATGAGCCGTTAGCATGCATGTTACATAACATAATAGTGCAAAGATAATATGGAGACTTGACAGAAAACCATACAGACACATTGGACAGGAATAGTGATGGTGACGGTGGAGAAGAAACTGCAAAGTTCGGAAACTTTGCTTTGGGACACATGGAATCTGTACATACTGAGTGTGGTAATATATGGATATTGTTTAAACCAAATATCTTGTAGCTTTTTTCCAAATCAGTGTAATACCTATTTTCCACATATCTTTATGTCTCGTGTTGATCTACTTGCCGGAAGTTGGTGTTGTTTCTTCAGCGACGTTGTGCTTCTCATAATTCAAACATCGCCAGTAAACACATACAGGTTTTTCCAGATCAATCACTTTGAGGGGAGGTTAAACAAACATAACTCTGGATGTTCAACTCATTTTTATTCGGCTCTAGCCGTTCGAACTTGGGTACTTCCCTTGTAAGTAGAATCTTATGGAATTAGAATTACCAGAAAATATGCTTGAAAATAGGGAGTATACTAATATTTTAGGTACGGTTGCCATACGTATGCATTTTGTACGTACAGTCCGTACTTTAAAGCCTCTATCTGTGTCCCTACCGTACTTGACAAAAATTAACTAAATGTATGTACTTTTCATTTAATTAGTTGTTGTCTGTTCATTATTTTTAATCCATATATTTCTACAAATACCTACATATCACACTTTCGCGTTGCATACAAATGCTAATTGTTCCTAGAGTATTAAAATGTAGTATCGCCTAACAATGTTCCTGCAATGTTTGTTATCACCTAACAATGTTTTAGAAACACCAATGTATTGAAAAGTAATGACCTTAAGATTCTCCGACCTTGCCAATAGAGCAGATACTAATGTAAAAAAAACTATAATTAATATTAACTGTGTTTTTCATGTAATTTTTCGAGTTTCGATATATTTTATTAAATATTCTTTAAGCTAATTTGTCCATATTTAGACGGGAACGTTTATGGCAACCCTATCTTTTGGGGACTATGAAACTTAGTCCTTGAGGTGATTTTTGTTTTTAGCGCAAAATACCTGTCGGTCATCCCTTGGAAGAAACGCTGGATTCATGGATTGGAAACCAAAACAAAATTCGATCGAGTTATACGAAGCACTGCTTTAGGTGACGTCAAATATAAATAGAAAGGAATGCTGCTGTGCATGATAAAAGCATTTCCCCATTTTTGCGTTATAAATTCCCTCAAGTATCCTGGTCATTATAGCTAACGCAAGCTTATTCAAAGCAGACAGAAAGAGAGAAGCTAGCTTTAGTTTGTGATTCAGTTTCCTCCATTTGCAATCTAGTGACGCTCAAATCTACCCTTGCGATATGGAGAAGCTCTAACTTCAGATTTTAGTTTGGAGACCTCGATTTACTATCAGGGTCTGGTAATACGGTATGGTGTTCTAATACGATAAGCACTTTTGTTAATTTGTGCTATTCTACACAGATTTTCACTTTTTACTTCTGGATCTCATACCAAATGTGAAAATTGACACTAGAAATCTATCTTCGTGGTATGTTTCTAACTACACACACTTCAATACATTATCATTCGGTTCATTTTAATTTTGTTAATATTTATTGTATTTTCAATTCATTTTTACTTTGTTTTTAAACAAAAACTACTTTTTTTTTTGTTAACTTTTAATAAGCTCTTATCCGCATTTAAAAGGTAGAAACCCCCTTCTTCGTATGCAACACAAACAACATTGTGTAATACGTGTTGCCTATCGAGAAAGGTGTTGCCACAGTCTGTACAAATCAACTGCTATACGTTTAGAAATACTTTGTTTTTTTCATTTTCTTATCTTTCTCTGTATAAATATCTCTGATACTATAATCGGACCACCATGGAATCATCTACAGAACGCAGAATCATCGAAATGGGTTTATCCATTGAAAAGTTATGGCCAAATCATTGACCTCTACCTAAAAGTGATACTAGACTGATCGATGGCATTAAACATTTAACGAATACATGAAGCTAGGGAGCAGGGGAGACAATTACGATAATCTTGATCGTCCACTTCCAGTCTAAAGCAATATGGACCCAAGTTTCAGTTCTAACCTATATTTTTTTTTAAGCTTGATATCGCTGTGCGACCCGTTTTTTTATTTATATCCTAATTCTTGTAACGAACGTTAACATTATATTATTGTATGCACAATCCGGTACGTATATAACTCAAGAATTAAGGCACACACAAAAAACGGTCCGCACAGAGATAACAAGCGTAGAAAACTGAATTTGAACTTGCTCTAGTTGATCACTCTAATATCGTTATGTAGAGTTCGTGGGCCAAACTAAAATTTCTCTAAAACAAATTCTCTATGGAAATCTAATCGAGAAGCTTCTTCTTCTTCTTCTTTTGAAGTCGGATAAAAACTGAAAGTATTAGAGCGGCTTTTTATGTACGCGTGCTGTGCTTGCGGTTTCTATGAATATCGAATAGAAATACTTAAACACGTGTTTCAATCGGTTAGTTAGCCAAATCGTGAGCAAAACATCCGGCTTTACATCTCGAAACCTCTTTTTCTTCTCTGGACACGCTTGAATGTTTTTCTTTCTCCCACCTTGTCTGAACGAGAGTCGCACTCCTTATGCAACATCCTCTATGTAAACACTGGAACTATTGGAGTATTCTCTCCAATAGAGGTCAGGGACGCAGCCAAGAATCAAAGAAAATCTCTTAACCTCCTTCTCTTTTATCAATAATGGTTTTTCTCACCTTTTCACTTGCAGCAAACACAAGATGCAATCATGCTAATAAACAACGAAAGAGTCTAGAAGTAGTACCAGGTACTTGTAGCCCAAAAAACCTGTCTGACAGTTAAAATAACTCTGCTAATTTGGACATTCATCATTAGACTAATGTAACAGAAATTCAAGGGTCGTTTAATATGTAAAGGGAGCTCTGTAAGAAAACTTACTATTTCTGTATGATAACCTACCATTCCTGCAACTTATTTATAATAGCTGTTTGATATCTGTTTCATGTATGCAACCTCCATCAGTAATTGAAGTCGAATGGAAGTCTGCATTTTGGAAGAACTGCATTCGGTGATAAGATTTCTAGTATCGGAGAGGACAAAACAATCTGACATTCACATCTGAATGCTCAACAAATACGGTAGAAGTTGTATAAATCGTCCAAACATTTACAAATTGGTTGATCAGTTCAAAATGGTCAAATAAGGGCTGATTTTCATGAAAGCTTGCGTTGCTTGCTTTGCTTACGATTTTAGTGAATAACCAATTGAAACACGTGTTACACTTACCTTACAATAAAACACATGTTTCAATTGGCTACTCACCCAAATCGCAAGCTTTCATGAAAATCAGCCCTAAAGAGCAAATCGTGTAAGATAGTCTTTTGTTACTGGTAATACATTTAGTAGTGTTATCTATACATGCGAATATGAAAGCAAGTGTGCTTTCTCCATAATGGCTACTTGCACTAGTGTGATAGCTAAGTTCCTTTTCTATTGAGCAGGGGAAATTTCGCACATATGGGCACATTAGTTTAGTGAAGAATTATTTGTCAAAAAGAGGGTAAATTTGTATGCAGTAAAATGTATGAGCGGCGGGTTTCCATTATGGGGTGACGATGTCGGCTGTGATAACTGGCAGCTGTTAATTACTTTGAATCTAGGTAAATGTTATGATGCACACGTGAATATTTGTAGTGTTCGTGAAGAAAGCACTATTTGACCCGCTAAAATAAGAATGTTTAATCAATCAAGAGCTGTATCGTTAAAGAACTAATTCGTGTGAAATTCGTATCTGCTTAACACATAATACACTCCCTGTCTTGCTACAATTGTAAACAGTGAGGAATGGCATGTCTCATGTCACAGTCAACCCAAAATGGCACCGGGACTTTCTAAACAGCGGACGGGGTTTAAGGAATTTTTCAAAGTGGATTTCGGCAATTTTCCTTTAGAAATTGTGGGGGGAAAGTACTACGATACTTCACATCATCTGAGGGTACTCATTTTCCTTATTTATATAACTTAATAAAATTATATAGTGGAAATCCCCCATGGGTATCCAGATATTTCCTTGAACATAAATCTATCAAAAAGCTTTTGAATACATTTCTTAAGTTGTTATTACCATTTGTTTAAGATCAATCATACTTGTTATTGAGGCAAAAAAGAATGTGAAATAATTTTCCATGTACCTTTGGTCAAATTTGAATAATCAACATAGGACGAAAAAGGTGGGAAAACCTACTAAGATTGGGCACGAAGCAAGCAATAATAGTTGGATTTACATGAGTTATGTCTGTGTAATTAAAACTACCATATCACATGTTCATTGCTATGGATTACAGCTGTACCATACATTGAAGGAAAAAGAAAAGAGCCAACTGTGATCCCGGTAGGCGTCAATTTCAAATAGGTATGATATAACAGAGTAGTGCCTATCTTATAAACTGGAATAAGCAGCATCGCGATACAAATAATTTGTTATCTCCTCAAATACACGATGTTTCAGGGAAAAGAATATGTGTATCGAAGTACTCGATTGTTTTAAGCATTATCGTCTATCGGTACAATCGATAATTTGTACAATACTTTCAAAACAAGTCAGTCCAGTCACTGAGGAATGGGGCCAAGAGAAAAAACACATCTAAATCCGGATCTCAGACGTGACCATTGTGATATGTGTTGGCAACATTGATGGAAAAGACGTCATATTGTTGATAAAGAGAAAGATGTCCAAAAGGAAGAAGATGGGTTTTTCGATTTCATTTCAAGTGTTCCACAAGTTTTTCCCAGTTTTCGGCTGAGTAAGGTTTTGAAAAAATACAATACTACTGTTTCGTCGAGTGCAGCAGTGTAGACTGTTCAGTGTAGCAAGATTTGTTTTCCAATTCAGAAGAGGGCAGTTGTCAGATGAAATGTTTGAGAAAAATCTCTTGTTACTGAAATTCGATTCAATTCAAAGAACAAGTAAACATCATTACCTTCGAAATAAACAAAGCTGCAGTATCCCACAAGGCATGCCTTTGGGTTTCATCTAACTCTGTGCTGAAAATGGAAATATTTTACTCGGGGAATGCACAAAAGCATTCTCGATGGGAACTACGAATTGCAAAACACGAATAGTAAGACGAACGCTGACTTCTCCCCCCCCCCCTTCCCCTAAAGGTACTGCGAATTGCGAAAAAAACTAAGAGAAACGCAGAAAAATTTGCATCATAGGAACTGCGGATCACTTAAAAGAAATAAAGAGGAAGGCTACTTCTAATTTCCGGCGAGTTACGATCGTCCTTTATAAACAGTAGAAATACTACGGTAACTTTATTTTTGCAGTGTTTCTACTTTTAGGAATTACTCATCAAAATTGAAATATAGTTCTGATTTTCGATTTGTTCAGTCGTTCCAAGAAGCACGAAGGGGCGCTTTCTTTCCATTTTCTTGAACAAGTGTATTGAATTTGAATTTAAGGGTTTTAGGCATCTTACTTAGGCTCAAGACAGAATAGGATGGGGAGAGGATTTTGGAAGGTCAGGTCCTATTTTTGTATTTGCTTGTTATGACTGAGGAAAAACCCTGAATAAACCTCAGTCAGGATGGTCGGCCGCTGGGATCGATCCCCGGACCTCCCAAATGCTAAGCCAACGCTCTACCACTGAGCCTCGGCCGCATAAGTGTATTTGAATAGTGAGGTGAGTATTTCGCATATTTTCCACGGGAACGATTCACAGCTGAAGGTTCTTTTACCAATGAGTGAATGGTACAGAAGTTTTCCCGCAATGACGATGAAGCATTATTGAACTGTTACTTACCCGCCTGCTCCACGTGGAATATTAGTTTTGCAATATTTCTAGCGGTTTCAGGTTTTCAAACAATTTCAGCAGGTAGTCAAATTTAGCCGCCTCTTCAGAAGCATAAACAAAGGTTGTTTCCTTATCTTTTATTCACTTTCGGAATTTGCGATCCCCCAAATTCCCCCTAGACACAGATTTTAGTTTATTGGGGAAACAGCCCTCTCTGCGTTCCCTCCCCCAACCATTTCCAGCACTGGATTAAACTACATTATTCAAGATTTCATTACCAGTGATTATTTGTTTATATTAGTTTTATCTCTAATAGGAATTCTGCATGCAGTTCTTTTGTATCCGTGTTTATGTTATATTTGCGCTCCTCAAAAAAATAAGCATCGTTTAATTTTTTAATAAAGTTTCTCGTGTATCGGAATCGGGATACTTTTTCTTTGGAGTATCGCTTCTATCAGATATTTTCACTTTTCAGGCAATATATTTTCCAAGTCTGACAAAGCACATTGGCATGTCAAATAAGCCGTGTTAACAGATTAGAATGTAATTCCAACTATCCTAGCATAGTATAAGTTAATAGATAAACTTCATTGTATCTAAGGCATACTATGTACACTATTTATATAAAACAAACCATACTGCTCTTTTTAAAGTGGGAAACTTTGGATTTACCTAAAGAAACAAAAGAGGAGAGAAGTTAGTGGAATTCTCAGAAGCCAACAGACTGTTCATATCCAATACATTTTTTAAGAAGCCGCCTCAGAGGAAGTGGACATAGAAAGGCCCAAATGGGACCAAAAACGAAATAGACTACGTTCTACTGAATAACAGGGAAATTGTGCAAGACGTGTCCGTTCTGAACAGTTTCAAAATCTCGAATGATCATAGGATGGTAAGATGTAAGCTGAAACTAAATACTAGACTAGAGAGAAAGAAGCTTATCAGAGGAAAACCGTCAGTTTTAGACCTGGAAAATCTAAGGAAACACAGACAGACATTCGAGATAGAACTAAGCAACAGATTCAGCGCCTTGGAAGAGTTAGAAGATCTCTACGAGATCAATAGCAGAAATAAAATACTGACAGAGATAATAAGAGAAACAGCCAAGGAAATAGACATCAAAGAAGGAAAAAAAGAGAGCAAAATCTCAGAAGAAACTAAAATCTAGATGAAGAAAAGAAGGGAAATTAAAAAAGAGGAAAATTATACAAAGAGGATCGAGTACATAGAACTAAATAAAACTGTAAGGAAGAAAATAAGAGAGGATGTACGAAGATACAACGAAACTCTTGTTAAAAATACAATCGAGGAAAACAAGAGCCTGAAGAAAACCAAACAGAAGCTTATGCAGTGGCGGCCGGTGATTGTCTCCACTGGGTGTAGCACTCAGGCCCGCCGCCAGCCACAAAGTTTAGGTGGTCAAGAGAAGTTAGGAAAGGACATGGTCTTACGAAACATAGATAAAATTAAATATATATATATATATATATATATATATATATATATATATATATAT
>JAGDQP010010277.1:42355-56288 GCA_022664845.1 Lepisma saccharinum
ACACGCTCTCTCTCACACACACATACACGCTCTCTCTCACACACACACACGCACGCACAGAGAGAGAGAGAGAGAGAGAGAGAGAGAGAAACTGCGAATAAATGAAGGGAATCTAGCAGACGACCTTTCTGCAGCGTGGGAGGTCTTGTCGCTTGTTCGCCAGAAATGCCACCTTGTGGAAGCAATGCAAAGCTAGGAGGGGGAGGAATGAGCAGAAACGGTCTGTTTGCATTTGCCTTCCAATGTCTCAAGTCCTGTACTAATTGTATTAGAAATGCCAGTCCAACATCTAGTGGAGGGGAAGGTTGTGTAGCGAGATAGTCGTTAAAGCGTGTGCACGTGAATTACAACACCAAGATTAAACTCTGTACTTGAAGTATTTTTTTCTCTCTTCCTAAAGGAAACTATTGCTTTCTTGAACTCCGAGGGGTAGAATATTATTACATATTCTATATTTTAAAGTGATTGGATTAAAAATTAAATAACTAAGAAAGGGGGTGTTGCGCAACAGGGCAAACAATAGCACCCACCGCCACTGAGATCATGATAGGGAAAAGGCAAATAATTGCAGTTAAGAGACCATACGAGACCGTAACACGAAATAAGGAATACATTATAAAAATATTTGAAAATTTTACAGAAAATTGTACTACTCCGAAGAATTACGAATACAAAGTAAGGAAACTTTTTTTGTTTGTTTGTTTGCAAAGTGTTAAATATATTGAAGCCAAATGGCTATTAATGGATACTGGACAGGAGGTGATACGTGCTGGATGGTATGACATCAATGACCGCCATCTTGAAAGCGACCAATTTGACTATGCTTCAATTTCTTTAAATAGTAAGTTGGTCATGTGATATATTAATCTGTGCTGGGATATTCCAAGAAACCCAATGATAAAGTTGCTTTGGGCAGAACTTTAACTTTTTATAACAAAATAACACGAGAAATTTAACCTGAAAAATGTGAGAGTCGAATAATGAAAAAATATTTTCTGTTGAAACAGTCTAAGGAACGAAAACCAAACGTCTACAGAAACTTAATCATTGGGTTTCTTGGAATATTCCAGCACAGACTGATATATCACATGACCCACTTACTATTTAAAAATTTAGAAGCATTGACAAGATGGCCGCTTTCAAGATGGCGGTCATTGATGTCATACCCTTTAGCATGTATCGTCTCCTGTCTAGTATCCATTAATAGCTTTCAATATATTTAAGGGTTTGTAAAAGAAAGTGCGTTTTTTCTTTACTCTGTATTCGATTTGCTTGCTCCCTACATTCCATCTTTCTCGGATCCCTTTGTCGTTATTTGTCGACCATCGCAGCCATAATGTTGGCTATGAACTTTATCTAGGCGGTCTATCTAGATACGACTTTTCATCAAAATCGGTCTGTGTCACTGTGCATGTTCCTTGTGAGCCAACTTAAAAAGTTATTTTCTCAAATAACCACATTTGACGGAACTTCTTACCAATAGAAATTATGAATAATCTACATATTACAATACTATGCGAATCCTACTTTGCTTTACCTTAAGTCTATTTAAAAGCTCTCTGGAATCAATATCTTCTGATATTTCCTGACAGTTATGTGGATATGTGACAATTGTGTCCGCCATATTTATTTACACTGAAAAAGAACAACAAGTAAACACATTTGCAATAAGATTTACATGTAAATATTTACCTTTCAGCAAACACTGTTCTAAATTAATGACCAAGTTCATACTCTTAATTGTCTCACTATGGTGGGTCCACATGTTTACACTGCATGTACACATGTTAACAACTGTCCCAAGACCGCGACAATCTTCGATAGTTTTTTTGGTTTTATTCCGAAATTTGAAGACATACCAAAACGAGGCAAAGATAATATATACCAGTCATTACTTACTGCACAAATTAAGAGGGCTCCTCGCTCCGGTCCTCCATTTTTAACATTTTTCAAAAACTAAGAGTACTATCAAAAATATAAATTCATAGCCCACTAGAACTTACAAATTACTATGAAATGCAATGGACAGCGATCTCGAAATCTTGTCGATTGATGAGTGCTCAGACTTCAATTAAATAATGACGTAATAATCTTTGAAAACATATCACTCGTCAATGGACACGATCTCGAGATCGCTGTCCATTGCATTCCATAGTAATTCGTAAGTTCTAGTGCGCCAAGAATTTACATTTTTGATAGTACTCTTAGTTTTTTAAATATTTTGAAAAAGGAAAAAAAAATGGGAGGGTTGGAGCGAGGAGCCCTCTTAATACATATTTATAACGTAAGACACCGAGAAACTTGGGGTTGATAGTTCATTTTTTTTTTAAAAAAAAAGAAGAAGAAGTTATGATCATCGGGGTTGAAATTCCGCTCCGATTCGGAACTACTGGTCACCGAAACCGTCAGAAAATTAAATTTAGAGCTTCCAATTTCCCGTAACACTAACCGGTATAGATGATGCGGTATACTATCGTCAAAGACTTCAAACTTATTGTATCGAAAAATGGATATTGCAATGAATACGCAAGGGATTTCCGAAAGCAAGTACTTGTTCCCAGAAATTCTCCGGGTCAATCGTAATGCGAATGCACCATTTTTCGATTAACTTTTTGTTCTTGTGATCTCTAAACACACGTAGAGAAGTCGCTAGAGTGCTCACCTTAATCCGAAATACCCGGGCTCGATATCCGGTGCCGAGCATTTTGAATGAGGATTTCCCTTTATTCCCTCGATCAACACCAGGTAAGTGTTGAGATGGTTCCTGGAAAAAGACTAGAGCGGTTTCATTTCAACGTCTTATTGTTAATTACCAGTGTAAAATGGCCGCAATTAGACTGTATCTGGAGATTGTAAAATAAAATGATATTGCTTCAATTCGTTTTGCACATGATTTATCAACATGCATAATGTACCTTTTAATAAACCTGTGTTTGACGAGATTTGGACATTTCGAGGTTGATAAACACAGTATTTTGTGCATGATTATGAAAATCGCTCACGAACTTTGTGAATCAGTTAATAAACTCAGAATTAACATGTACTTACACAAAAACATTTATCATCATGCTAGTGTGGACTCACCAGTACTCTGTACTTATTTTTACATATGGAATATTATTAAAATGGCCGTGGCTACGTGCGCGTCCGACGTGCACGATATATAGCGCTTATGTACACGTCAAGAGGAAATGACGTCATAATTTTCGTAAATAGAACTTTTGCGTATGCCCACTGCTAACCGGGGGCTGCGCCCCCCCCCCCTGCGTCTAAAGCCGCCCGACTCCCTTCGGAAGCACCGGGACCAATTGCACACCGAGCGAATACATCCTACTCTGAAGCTCTCAGTGGCCTCTATTTAGTATATTAAATAACTACTTTTATTAAATTTCCTAATGCGTATATACATAAAACACATACAAAAAAAAAAAATTCTTTTTAAAAAAATGTAAAAGTAACCACGCCAGGGTTTGATTTCGGGACCTCCGGATCAGCTTCCCGATGTATTAAACACTGGACTAAGCTGGGAGCTGGCCGAAAACGCGCTTGTTTGTGTTACTTTTAATTCACGCTCTGCGCCTGCACGACAGCATATGTTGACGTGCACGTCGGACGTGCGCGTAGACACTCCCTATTAAAACTTCTTAAAAAATGGAATATTCTCTTTCTCACTCATTCAGTTTCACATAGCTTTTAAGGACACTGCATGATTAACAACGGTCGATGATTGTCGCTTTAAATTGAATTTCATTTATGTCCTTTCAGTATTTTAAGTCGAAGATTATCGCTGTCTCGAGAAAGTCATCGTCAAACATATCAACATATGCACGCACAAAGATTTGGCTTAATTTAGACTCACCACGGCACATAATGTGATGACGTAAATAGCTCACGAAGTACCAGATCTATATTCACGGGTTAGGTGGGGGGGGGATGAAATTTTAGTAAAAAATCTTAAACACAGCTAACAAAAACAATTTCTTTTGAAACCTGAATATATTAACAAGGGAAGTTTTTCGATTCAAACAGGATTTTTTTTTCCATAAGACTTCGTATATACTGTAGTGTATATATTCGTGCCCCGATGTTGATAATGCCTCCAACGTGATTCGGCCGTGTAAGGCTGCGTTTGTCCGCTAGAGGGCGTTAAAGTTTGGAGCAAGTGGAAGACAGCCCGGGCAGCCGCTGCAACGGCCTATATTTACCAAGCTATTTGTTACAGTCTGCAGTCTTTGTCAGAACTGTCAGTGTTAGCTATGTTCATGTAGATATTTTGAGTAGTAAATGCCTGTTCAAACCGAAACTGCGGGAGCCATTGCAGAGGCTGTTTCCTCCTTGCTCCAAACTTTAAGGAACTTACGCGCACAAACGCGGCCTTACACGGTCGAATTACTTTTCAGACATTGCTTGTGGTTTCTAAAACGTTTGCGCAACAATTTATTATTGTTTTTTCCGTATTGATTTTTTTTTTTTTTCAAAACATTTGTAAGTTATTACTATTTTGACTTGTAATATCATGAAGAACTGTAGTTCTTCGAGCGACGCTGACAAATGAGTCTGTTAGTGGCGCTCCAATGTATACAGCTGGTTTCGGATCTAGCGAACTAAAAGCCCGATTTTGATGCTTGAACTTGCATTTGAAAGCTCTTTGCCATACTAAAACATAGAAAAATGGGTCGGTCGGACCTCCCTGGGACCCCATAAGGCGGTTGCGAAAAATAATTCAAAATATAACATTTCTGAAGATAGCACTGACCCCAGACCATACAGGCGGTTGAAACTTGCGGAATCTTAATCTACGCTTCAATACCTTTCAAACGGTGTATCACACGTCAAAATCGGTGAGGGGTACGACTTTTATTTTAAGCCGAATCACAGAATTTTCACAAATGATAGAAAAGTTCGTGTGTCAATCTGTCTGCGTTTTTGTTTTAGCCCTAAATGGTTGCTACCGGAGAGGGTGTGTGTGGTAAATTGAAGCTTATTTTTTTATATGAGTTACCGTTTTCGAGATACGGAGCCTACCATGGTCCAAAATCGACCTTCTGTATGAAGACTATGCACTTTCCAAATAAGGGTAAAGAGAAAAGTGACGCAAGAATTCTACTCACAAAAGAAGTGATATCCATTTTGCGAGTGATTTTCTTTGTGTCACTATGGCGGAAGGGAGGATATTAAATCTTTTAATTTTATTACAAAGGAAACACTTCCGCCATAGTGCCACAAAGGAAATCACTCGCAAAATGGATATCACTTCTTTTGTGAGTAGAATTCTTGCGTCACTCTTCTCTTTACCCCGAATGGGTTTTTATACTGATTTTCATTATATAAGCATTTAATGAATGTCATGTAGAATGTGATGACTTACGAACATTTTCTGAGATTTATATAGTATAACCATAGACATCATAATAGACAGACTTAGCACGCTTCCCCATACCTGCCTGCACTAAAACTAATGGGATTTTGTTCAGAGCACGCGATTTTGAATCCATCCGCTAGGTGGCTCTACCATAGACCTCATAGTAGAATATGACGTCTATGGTAGAGCTACCTAGCGGATGGATTCAAAATCATGTCCTCTGAACAAAAATCCATTAGTTTTAGCGCTGCTAGAAATGGGGAAGCGTGCTAAGTCCGCAGGTGATATCATTACTTACAATAATGCAACGTTAAATAATAAAAAAAAGGAAATCCAAACGGAACCCTTCATTTAATTTCTGGTTTCTAAAACTTCAGAGAGCTTTAAGATTGACAACAGGTTAAGAACCACTTATGCAGTACACCTACAACATTTCAATCAAATACTTCGTATCATTCGATAACATTAGTTTGTTCTATACCATTGTTTTCTTTTCTTTTTTTTAAATAATAATTGCAACCAATCTAAACATGTTAGAATGGAAAATAGTTCTTGGATTAGTTTGGTTTAGCACTGTAAAATCTAAAGGCTCGAATATATGGAATCAAAGAGTGTGTAAATAGATCACGTGTGTTAATTGTATACCATAGTGTCGGGGATGGTGACACATATCTGCTTCTCTGTGGCCAGTGTCCTCACATAGAAATTTGCTTGTTGTAGAAACAGTACTTGACATGAGTGTCTTCAGCGTGCTTATGAGCAATTTATGTTCGTGTATTCGAACCGGTAAAACAAATTTCGAAGTTTCAAAATGAAAAAAAAAATCATGCAGGATCCTCGACTTAGATTCTTAACAGCAGAGAAATATTATCCTGTAAACCATTTGTCCTCGTCTTTTGAATTTATTTTCAGGGCCTTTAGGCAACTTTGGCTCAGGCCGAATGGATAATGATGAAAGAATTGGTGGAATGAAGAAAGTGGGAGGAAACAGGAGAACCCCCAAAAAATACACACACTCGATGTTTGTCCACCACAAAACCCACATGCACCCCACTAACCGGGATCGAGCCGACGATCACACGCACCAGAGGTAAGTGCTCTACGACTAAGCCACCGCGGCACATCTTTGTCTTGTATAATAACCTTCCTGTATCTTGATCAGCATGGTCCAATCTCCTACATTTTACTTTAACTGGCATGCAATATTTTACGAGACTAGACAAACTGAGGCGAACGAGACAGAACCCTTCAAGACGAGAAATGCGCACATCTTTTCGAGACGATACAGCCTGAAGTATCATCTTTTCTCGTGGCAACACTACCCTACCGGGATTCGAACCCAGAACCTTGCAGAGACTGGCCTGACACCTCAGACCACATATGTAGCTACCGCGATCAGCACCCAACCCATGAAACAAAGCGGAAAAATTGTATGGCTCTGCTAATTAGAACAATTAAGTATTTTCTATTCCCATTCGATATTTCGTCATGAAATTTATAATTATTAAGAGGTGTATATTAAATTATATGAATCAATAATTAAATGTTTCACTGATCATCTGCGTTTGCAATAGTTCTTCCACTTTGCCCCGGCTTCCTCTGCTAATAGGTCTCTCGTGAAAGTGAAATGGCATAAAGGAAACTTTCTAAAAATGGGGCATTCTTGTGGATTATTCACGTTGTAATAAAGTATCTTTTTTATCTGCAGTGCTAAATAACTTAATTTCAATAGCACACATTTATTGAAGATGTACTCTAGAAAAAAATACAGTTTATGAAAAAAAGAATAAGATTCGAAGAGGGCAATACGAACTAATACATGTGGCAGGCATAGAATATTTCTTTAAATCTGTCAAATATAGGCTCGGTAAGAAAGTACACCCATCGGATGTATTCAATAAACCTGAGGGTACATTCTGTGTGAAAAGATCTTTTGTGTTGCTCTTTAAGCTGAGAGAACATGGAACAATGTATACTGCGATAGTTTTACAATTCCAGCTTGACTACTTTATCAGAACGAAAGCTGTGCTCACAACACTTAATAAGTGTTTTCATTGCATTAAACCATCACTCGAAGTTCTCATGTAATGGTCACAATCTACCCTAATTTAAAACTAATTGGTAAGCTACTAGACAATATAAATGAAACATTTAAAATCAGTTGAAAACAGTATTAAGTGAAACTTACGTGCGATCCTCTTATTAAAAAAAAAAAAAGATTATTTAATAATTCTGTCAATGGAGTTGAAATCTAAAAACAGGCTTCATAGAAGCTGTTACGCTCCGATTTGACTGAGAATTAAACTGTAGCAACGACACCGCAGTTTGGTTCCATCAACAAATGTACTAGTTGTGTTGGTTACAAGGCTTTATGTAAAACGTGGGTATTCTAGAAAAGAAGGCGGATTGTGAAGTCCGATAAACTCCGCAACCAATCACGTTAACAGCTGCAGTTTAAACAAAGTGTAACGAAGGTTTGACTAGTCTAATTCGGAGAGAATTTGTTTTTCGGTGAGCTCGACTTCCTGAAAGGGACGAATTAGGGCAGTTATTGCAAGTACCTTTCTAATAACAATAAGTACTTATTGTACGAATCTACACAGCACAAGAAAGTTGAAATTTAATTGAATTGATTTGTGACTTTTATACTTCTCAGGCTCAGGCCAGGATAGGTCTGGTGTGACAGGACCCTGGAAAACCCTGGACAAACCTCGGTCGCTGGGATCGATCCCAGGACCTCCCGAATGCTAAGCCAACGCTCTACCACTGAACTACGGCCGTTCGGTACAAGAAACGGTCGTACAACAGTATCTCAGTTTTGTAACTCGAAACAGAATTGACTAAAATTTCCTTGATTTAGTAACAATAATTTTGAAATGCATTACTTTTCAATCCTACTGAGAAACAAGAATATGTCATTACCGAATATTACATAATCCAACTGGCGGGCATCCTAATTTTAAGTTCCCTCGGTTACACGAGACAATTACTGGAATGATACCTAGATTAAGGACCTGTTTTCAGTCCCTGATCCGAAAGATGCTCATCAACTAATATAATCCCTTAAATTTGCCATTAATGGTAAAGTGATGGTTAAGTCATAATTGCCTGTGTGGAAAATTAAATAAAAGAATAATACAGTGGAGCAACAATAAAGGTAACTGAAACAACGTCTTTTCGGAACATTTTCTGCTGTTGTAAGAGATCATTGTTTTTCATACTATTGTTTAACGCTAAGTTTCGTCTTGTTCAAAAGCCAATTGATAGGTGTTTAACCATCCCGCAATATATTCTACAAGAACGTGCTTACAGTATTTCAGTTGCTTTTTTTTTGCAACACCCTGTATAAAGGGAAAATTCGGTTGCCTTAATTTTGTTTTAGCGCTCTATAATATATTGTTTCATGTTTGAAATTTGAAGCCACATTAAGATTTTCTTTCTCGTGTTATTAACTATTCTGCTGATGACAAAACTGAGAAGAGCGTCATGTCCAGGTCTTTAAAATACATGACTGAGCCAACGCTGTCAAGTTTCTACTCAGATAGCATGCCAGCTTGCAACAAGTTTGTCAGTCACTTGCTTTTAGGTTGTTAAACTTGAAATTGTGTTGAACGTAATAAGCAAGTATAAAACGAACTTGTTGGAACAACATAAGTGGCTTTGGTTGTTATAACAAAACCTAATTCAAGCTTGTTGGAATAAGCGGCTATGAGGGAAATTTATCAAACTTCAAATTTATTTGAACTTTGTTTAGTTATACTTCTGCTCTTGTTTCAGTGCGATGAATTCCCTTCCTGTGCCTGTTTTGCCGTAAGCTATCCTCGACAACTCCCACCGTTTTACTACATGCTTCTCTTGCAATGTGAGGAACTAAGTATTGACCAATAGAATTAATCTATGTATTTAAGTGAAGGCACTTAGAAGATGGGAATAAAGCATGGAGCGTACCATTAATTTGTGGTATTTGCTTAAAACCTCATGGACGTTATTCTGTGTGACATAACTACCAACCACAATGTTGATAACAACTGATTAGGATTAAAGAAAAAAAACAACGGAAATCCACAGCTTAGACAGTCATGGGCTTCCCAAAATAGTTTTGTTGTACTGCTTACATCATGTTGAATTCAAAGGAAACCCTCCCCTCCCTCCTCTCTCTCCCTGTCACACACACATACACACATGCGTTTCGATAGCAAACTCTTACGAAGAAAGAGAGACCAAAAGTGTCAACAGCGTTCTTATGATTCTTATACTTTTCTTTAGATTACTAAGATTATTAGGATATGGTAAGAATGATGGCCGTGAAAGTAACTTCCGTTGAGACTACGGAAGTTAACTTGTGTTCGTGCTTGTACTGCTATCTAGTGAGTACCACGTAATCAAGTAAAAGGTTACACGACGCAGAGTTTTAAATTATAAAATAATCTTCAGAAATGAATTGATTGTAGCGTAACATTTTGTAGCTTAGTTCTGCCATTATTATTCTATACTGTTAAAGCAATATTCATTACTAGGATGCTATATATTTTGATAATAAAAGAAATAAACTCTCGAAGTGAGCCACGTTTAACGCCTAAAGGCGCCATTACACTATCGAGCTTGCTAATATGCTTGCTCAACAGTTTGCTCGACGAGTTTTCGCTTGAGCAAGCTCGACGGATTTTTTTTGCTATTAAAGGCTTTATTACACTGTCAAGCTTGCTGATCAGCTTGCTCGCCCGAAGTTTCCTCGACGAGTAAGCTCGTCAGTGTAAGGCGCTATTACAGTGTTGAACTTATTTATTTATTAATTTATTGAACACAACAGCTTATGTACCTAGTTCAGGTGTTCATTGAATTTACAAGATACTGTATACAGTGGCGCAACCACAGATTTTCGTTTGGGGGGAGGGGCAAGTATCGGTGTCATTGATGGATATATATGGATATACGATCCGCAGATCCAGGATTTGGCTAAAGGGTATAGTGCCATTTTATCTAGTGTAAACTTCGATGAAGTCTCATTTTATCCAGTGTAAATTTGGTAATCAAAGGTGGCGATAGCCCTTTAACCCCTTTGGATCTGCACTTGTATATATATATATATATATATATATATATATATATATATAAACAAATTTGTAAGCATGAAATGAACTTTATCCAATTAACCACTAACGTTAGATGTGAATAAGTTATTGTAAATGGAAATATTTTTTACTCTAACGAATATATATGAGTTTATCATCGTTAGATTCGAATAGTTACCGAATTTCAACATGTAACCAAATGTTGTAGGTCTTATCGTTTCAGGTAGCTTTGCCGAATTTCCACCTACAGGCTATTACTCAAAAGAAGACAAACTGTTATGGGTTCTATTTCAACAAGAACTTAAAAGTCTCTTTTTAGATCCAAGAAACTATTTATTAGTTAGTGTTCGATTTGTTCACTGTTAGCAGCAAAGATACAGAAATATTACAAGTCACTTCACAGCGATGATGTACTAAATCAAACTACTTTCGTGACAAAGAATCGAATAAAGTAAAATTTGAACTCAGAGACCCTCTTGACGAGAAGTCATTAATGATAGTCCCAGTCGATGAGTGTGCCGGAGCGGCACTTACAATTACTTTTAATAATTCTCTATTCAGTGCACATTGCTCTTTCCACGTGATGTGGAAAGTTACAGTTTTGTCTACGTGCTAGAGTTTACTTCACCCAACACGGGTATCACCACATGATGCTAACATGTCTCTCTGCACGTACACATAAAAACACAATTCTAGTTAAACCCAAAAGAAGAAAAAGAACATGGTTTTTAGTTTTACAATAAGACGAGCATTTTACCATTACTCGTGGCAACCTCTGATCTTTTTATACAGATACATATACATACTGTGTCCCTTGTTTAAAGAAACAAAAAAAGGAACAAAATCTACGAGTTTACTGAAAGCAGTCACATGAAAGAGTTGAAGGACACTTGGACACACAATTATCTCAAAACTCATTACACGTGTATGCCCTTTAGTTTTATATCCGCTTTCTTATGCTTGTTTTGAGTTTCTGTACAGTATTGGATCTCTGTATTATTTCCTATGAATACAAGTTTATAATATTGTTACCTTCACCCAAAATTGAATAGCAATGGAATAAAAATAATATTCATACATACATTTATATACAGGTGACACCCAACGTTTGGTTCTAACATTAATTCCTTGATGGCTGACTGGTCGCATAAGGTAAAAAATAAAAATAAAAAAAAATATTATACAGTAAAATCCCAAATATGCGACACCATTACCCTTTTTTTGCGAGTTTCCTGGCAGCTAGTTGAATCTGCTAGACATGAACTCGATAAACTAAAAAATAAGAAGTTACATAATTTTATCTGGCTTTTCTTAAGTTAGGACTCTTTCTCGCAGTCATAGTCAATTGACATTCTTCGGAAATGTCAGTTAGGTTATCTACAAGCGACCCCATTCTTACTGGTTCATCAAAAGATTTGTTATGAGTTATTCTATTAATGATTAATGGCTTTATGCAAATTTGTTTGCAACATGAATCATCGTCAAACCAAGTTTTGAAATATTTGAAACACTTGCACTTACAACAACAACAATATACCAATAATAAACCCAGTGCAATTAAGCTAACATAAGTGAGCCAAGATAGATGTGTTACTTTATCCGCATGAAACAATTTCCATTGTTCTTCATTTATTTTATTTTCTACTTCATCTACTTTATAACTTGCCAATTTCAAGTCCGAGGCTGAATTTATAATATTATGAAGCGGTACATCAATATCTAGTTTTTCTAAATGTAACTGAGAAGTCAAAGTATCACAACAATCAATAGTCAAATTTATCGCAGGCGAAATATCCTTTCCTGTAATGTTTGTTTCTACAACATTTTGTGTTTGCAATATTGTTTTTATACCATATGCTTTACATTTATTAGCAAGAGTTATTATACCTGTATTTACCAATACCATGTCGAATGGCTCTTGTTCCTTACACAGGATAGTCAATTTCTCTTTATTCGGTGCAACGTATATCCAACGATTATTGTTCAAAGTAATGAATAGACTAGAACTTATTTGCAATATATGCCTTTTACAATCTTTTGGTATTTCTGAAATATATTGTAGTAATTTAATTTCACATTCAGGATTTAAATGTGAGGACATAATTGGAAAACTTTGTTGACAAATAAACCAATTTGATGTTAATGTTACACATTCATTAAATTCATTGTCACTCATTTTAGCGTAATATTGCTTTACATTATCTACCAACAAGTAAGTTTTTTCCGGTTGCACAAAAATATATTTATTAGTAGTATTTTTCAACTTTGATGGAAAGGGAAGTATTTTATACAAAGTATATTTTACTCCATCTGTTAGAGGCAACGAATTACGTAAGCTAAGACTCCTTTGTTAATAAACACATCAAGTTTCATTAGTTTCAGAAGCAAATATCCATTACTTATACTACTAGTTATTGGTAAAGACAAACCAGGGTGCAAATCATTTGCACTTGCTTTGAAATGTTGGAATATTTCAAAAGGTGTTATGATGTGTGGCTGAAGCACACCTTTTTGAGCATTTAAAATGGCATCTAACACAATTTCATATTGTTGTTTCAGGTCTCTAAGATACCTGTCTATTCTTTGTATATGCTCATTTAATGTAATTTTAAAATTGAGATCCATATAAGCCTTTCTTATTTTATTTTCTCTTTTTGAAATCTCTTGAGCCAAAGTTTCTAATCCGTGACTGAGAATTTGTTCGTTTTCATCTACCGCCCTCAATGTTTTATTTATACCTAGAAGTGTAGACTTTACTATTACCATTTGCTCTTTACTTAACCTTAAAAAATCTGATTGTTCTTTTTCCAGGTTAGATATTTGTGCTGAGTAGTAGTCCGCATCGGACTGATCAACTAGACCAAATAAGTATTTGGCTGTTTCCCCTACAAAATTAAACAAACCTCTTTTATTTCTATTCGTTGTTACATGAGAAATCTGCTTAATAATTTCTTGTGTATCTAATATATCCATTAATTTTGTATTTACTTGATTAACAAACATTGTGTCGCAGTTAGTTTTGTTAGCCTTAACCAGAGAATGGTCGCATAGCGAGTGAGTCCTTTCAATGAACCCTTGTAACCTTAAAAAGCTAGATTCAATTTTAGATAAATTAACAAATGTTACCAATTGCCAGTAGTTGTTATATATTTCCACGTCACCCTTTGACGAATAGTATACACCAGCGGTTTCATTATATCTTTTTATTTGCGTATTTGTCCCTCCAATCAAAGAAACACTCAATGTCATTGATATCACTAAGATCAACATCGTCAACTTCATCGTTACCTTCATCTGTAACGAAACGAAACAACTATTAATTTCTAAAAATTCGCTAAAATTTCGCAAACTTGCTAAATTTCGCACTTCGCGAATTTTTCGCCATTTGCTATAATATTCGCTATTATTCGCGAAAATTCTATTTTTGCCAATATCTCTGCAAAAACTAGCGAAATTAACACTTTGCAAAATTTGCAATAAAATACATAATTCGCAATAC
>JAGDQP010010278.1:0-56287 GCA_022664845.1 Lepisma saccharinum
CCGAAACGGGACGAGATGACTGGAGAGTGGAGGAGACTGCATAATGAAGAACTCCACGGACTGTACGATTCACCAGATGTTGTAAAATTAATGAAATCGAGACGACTAAGGTGGGCAGGGCATGTAGCTCGGATGGGAGAAAAACGAAGATTATATTCTATCCTGGTTGGAAGGCCCGATGGAAAGAGGCCATTGGGAAGACCGAGACGTCGTTGGGAGGACAATATTAGAAGAGATCTTCGAGAAGTAGGTGTTCGTGATGAAAACTGGCTTGATACTGCCCAGGATAGAATCCAATGGCGAACGTTTGTTATTGCGGCGATGAACTTTCGAGTTCCATAAGCCATAGAGTTAGTTAGTTATTGTAAAAATAAACAAAATTAACTCAAACTAGATAACTACTAAAACTTCATGATTGTATAAGAAGCACGATTCGGTCAGAAGAAATTAATAAAATTGTGAAGGGGCGGCTGCTCATAATTACGGTATGTTTAACAAGAAACAAAAATATTAACATACAAAAATATTAAATATAAAGTTATTTCAATAAAAGTAAACCAATGTAAATATAGAATGGCATTGAAGACAATACTTTACACTCTAAATCAAAAGAGTGAAATTTCGCTCGTTTCCGCTCGATTTGAGCGGAAAGAGGGACTATTCATTTAGAGTGAATTTTCATCGGGGAAAAGATGAAAAATTTCCGCTCAAAAAAGACGGGATCAATGGAAGTTCATTTCGATGGGAACGTAGACATATTATTAGGTGAATTTCCATCCATTCAGATGAAGTTTTCATCTTGAACACGAAAGCGACGCAACAAAATGTTCAAAATGTAAGAAGATGCAAAAGAGAGCGATAATTAATAAGTCGTAATATAGAAAAAGGTAAGAAAAAAAGCTTATATTCGGAGAAATTTGAACCCGGTTGCTTACGACCAGCTTCACAACGCGTAAACCTCTCGGCTAGTCGTCCAATAGCGAGAATGTGCCTTCCAAATGATTTCTTTCGTCTCGTCAGCTACTTGTGAACATTCAAAGATTTTTTTTTGTCCATAGCTTACTCCTGAGGGTCTTCTGGTATATATTTCTCACAACGCAGCGGTAAAAAATGCATATAGCTTAGTCGTTCGATAACTTTCGCAGTTACAAATGGAGGAGAATGGAGTTGGCTAGTAGCAAGCCCATGATACATTGCAAATCACTCTAAAAACATAAGGAATAAACCACTCCCAAAATAGAAATCGCTCTTTCAGGCTTGAAGAATCAATGTGAAATCGCTCGTTCAAGTTTAAAAAATAAATTGCATCCAAATGCATCGATATTTCATCAGAAAGAGTACATTTTCCGTCCAAAGCGAGAGCATTTCTTTCGAAACCACTCTTTTCGATTGACCATTCCGTTCTACAAAATTTCGCTCTTTTAATTTAGTTTGTACATAAATGGCCTGCATATGGTAACATGTTCAAAAATGATTGCGATTAGGCAGTCACTTCAGCGACCAGGAGTTGATGAATCTGAGTCACTCAGGAGACCGATGTTCTATCATTGAAAACTATCTCCTGAACGACCGACTTCTTTATGTATTTGATATTTCTCTGACTTCAGCTGAAGCATTCCATCAATCCTAACACGTATGTAATGCCAAGGGACTCCCCTCCACGTGAAAATTTTCATTGAGGAATCTTTCTGAAATTCCAGAATATCCCATATGCAAAAGAAATTGGTCGTTGCGGCGATAGTTCAATGACAGAATACAGCTGGCTGCAACTGGAGAACCCGGCTTCGATTCATGGTCGCTGCATTGACCTACTTTTCTTTCTGTATTTCTCCTAACCAGTAGTTTGTTTTACAAAATATTTATGGAAATAGCGTGTGAATGCTCAGCTTATAGCATTGTTAATACACCAGACACAACTAGAGGTTTCCTTAGTCACACCAGGCTGGGATAGTACCTTTCAATTGGGCACTGGCCTAATCCTCGCCACATCCCTTACCCTACACTATCCCAGAATGAACCAAAGAAGCCTAAAAGCCATAGATAACAGTTCACGTTCAACAAATGGCCTGTAGCCTTTGTCAATTTTCCCCGTTACGAACTTTACTCTGTGATAGTTCTCAGTTTATAGAACTATGGAATTACTTGAACAAAAAGCATGAAAAAAATATTAATTTTGTAACATTTCATAATAATCTAGAAAATAAGGGACGCTAATTACACAGACTCTTAATAAACTGACTTTTTTTTGGTAGTATGGTCAGTGTGCGACAAATTGCTCGGGATCAGAAAGCAATTCTTCCCTTTACGCACGGGGGAAAAGTGGTGGGAGCAACTGCCCCCTCGTCCCCCCCTAATCGCCGCCCATGTCCGGGTTACTCAACCTGGATGTTCGCAGAATGTGTACAAGAGGGTTGCGGGGGAAAGTGAAAAAAAATAATTTAACTAGGGTTTTGTAGGTTTAAAAGAATAAAATTTCAAAGAAAGTATTTTATTTTGCTTGTTGTTTTTAATAATTACTAAAGATAATGTTGTTTGCTGAATAGTTTTGGATAATATAAATAGGATATCTTTTATAAATACAGGAAATAAACTGTTGTTTTGAAATGAAAAGGAAATAGTACACAAAATAAAATAATTGTGGGTCGCCGGCTAGAAAGCATCGTGAAAGAGGGTCGCCAGTTAGAAGGCATGGTGAAAGGAGGTCGCGGAATGAAAAATGTTGAGAAACGCTGGTCTATATAAATACCCGGCTAAAATATCACCTAGGCTTATATTCCGACGCATCATGCATAGTTCACTCCAGCGTTTAAATACCGATATTATAAACATGGGCATGTTAAAATTGATTACAAATAAACCAGTTAAATCAAAATTGATTACCTTACTGAAGACTTAGCAAAGTTTACAGCGGTGCACACAGAATATAACATGTTCCCTGTTTGCCTTTAATGCAAAATATTTCGACCATCTATCGAACTATTACAGGAAATACTAAATTAGGCAGGTTCAATCTTCGCTTAGATAGTACTGGAATCGTTGACAATGGGATTTCGTAATCTGATTTTTCTTTTAATCTATGACTGGTAGACGACCGACCATTCGGGCGGTATTTATGGTAGCTTGAGGCTAAAACATTTTGAACGAGACCCTAATTATTGTTCAAGTGTAATCCAGGATTATTATTTTATTTATTTATTTTACGATGTTTATAGTCGATTGTCTCTTAAATTAACTTATTTAAGGTGTTATTACACTGTCCAGCTTGCTGATCAGTTCCTTGACGAGCATGTTGATTAGCAAGCTCGAAAATGTAATAGCACTCTTACGAAAGTTCTTTTTTTAGATAAACTCATTGTTTGTCCGTGTAATATAGTGCCATACTGGTATTCACATGGTGATACTGGGAAGATGCGGGTCATTCTGAAATTAAGGGTGAATTCGAGTCCCAATATCGAAAAATGAAAAGTGTTAATTATGTACATGCCTTGAATTTTATTTAAAGAGTTATATGAACTGTCAGCAGAGTTCAAGAAAAATAATTTATAATTCATTTGTTTATTTAACATGCTCCTTGATCCACGGAGATGACATCCATTCTGGTGACGAATATGTCTATTTTGCCCAGTAAAACTTAACTTATCAAAGGGTTTACATGTGTGTTGGTTTCAGCTGAAAAGACTATTCTATTCGTAATGTTTGTGAAGGTAGTTCAATATATCAATAAAACTTCAAAATGGAAAAAGGGCATGGAGATGGCAAATAATTAAAGAACTATTGCATTTTTAAAGGTTCCAGTTCAAATTAAAGCGCGCTTGAAGTATACATATATAAACAAAGAATCTTGTAATCAAAATGATTTACTAGAGATAGTCTAGGAAACAAAGTAAAGCACGTGCTGTTACCTGGTGGATCTTACCAGAACTTCATAATTCATTCCATGGAGGTGACAACAGAACGTGGAAACAAAACTCAGAGAATTTTAGTTATATGATAAGAATTATTTCTTCATTACAATTATTTTTCCTTATGAAATTAAGAATTTTTAAAATTATTTTTTAAAGAAAAAATATTATATAGTTTTAATAATTATTACAAACTTTTCACTCGTTCAAATCATGTTGTAGACATTCCATGGAGGAGACATTTGTAATATTTTTAGTTACTTAAATAATTATATTTAAAAAAAATAGTTCAGAAGCAAAAAGAATCCCTTTATGCCTATCTATATAAACAATCGATTTTTAAAATAAGATCTACCATTTTTTACCAAAGAATCGAGAGACACGAATTTCCTCTAAATTTCAGAATGACCCCTTTACAAAACCTCGGCCATTTTGGCCGGCAGCAGTACTCGAACCTGCGTGTCACCTTAGTGCTAATCCGAAGTCCGAGCTGTAGCTTCTGGTTCATACAGAAGAAATAATCAAGATTTGAGTAGTTAGATTACATGAGACAGTTCGCTTTCAAAATGTCCGAAGATAACCTTCATTTTACAACCGAAATCATCGGACATAAATCCACCTCCAAGACGAACGTAATAACATGATAATTCCTCGCTAGAATCAGTTTCACTATCGAAAATGAATAGTTGGATCGTTCAGTTCACTGACTTGTAGTTAGGCACGCACGTTCGAGTCCAGCTGCTGGCTATCGTGACTGAAACTTCCCTTGAATTACATCAATTTCACCAGGCGAATGTCGGAATCGCACCTTGAGCCCGCTACCTTCCCATCCTTGCTGCAGGAGGAGTGCTTCGTGAGAAACGTCGTCTTCAGATATGTGATGGGATTAGGCCATTCCTGCTTGTTCAGTTTATAGAAAAAATATTTTTTTTTTAAATATCCGAATAAAAAATATTTAGTTTTTTGTTCTTTTTTTAAAATACACGTTGTTTGGTGCTCACCCGTACCGTAACGACTATTCTGATTGCTTTACCCCAGTATTTTATAGTCTCGCCAGGAGAATGTTGTAATGGTACTTTGAATATTCAGAGCCAGTACTTTCCTCGTTCTTCTCCAACGGGTTGACTCATTAAAAAAACAACATGCTAAAATGACCTAATGTCTACTGTCTACGCACATATTTTTCACATGCACGTGAAAGCGATATTTACAAGAAAGAAATCAACTTACCTGTAAAAACATTTAACAAATTCATGTTCGTTTTATTCTGATACTCTGTTGAGGATTCTCCAGTTTCACTACAATCGATCTGTTTAGAAGAGGATGATGCTTCCGTTGCCATCTACGAAAGGAACGCGACAAGGCAGTATCAGCTGATGCCCGAACAGCTGATTCGGAGTTTCCACACTGTAGCTTCTAAGGAAACGGAGATAAACACTTTCTACCGCGTGTGTGTATTGTGAATGTGTTTACAGTTGCGGCTTCTGCTAACTGCAGTGTATTTTTTTTTTTTTTTTGTCAAGGTAGTTGAAGTTGCTTGTGTGAACGACCCATCGATCTGAAAAGGCTGTTGAAACACCCAGCACAGACAGGGAACACAGACTCGCCACTCGAGAGCTGAAAGGAGAATCAAAACACGCCGCGCCGGTTTCCTGCGGCTTACGTCACGATATGCAGAACCAAGAATGAACACAGCATGCAACTCTCGTACTTACGAGCGCCAATTTCCACTTCCCCAACCGATTTCCCTGTAACCTCAATTTTGTTTTGTACGCATGCGCTGCGTTGTACACCTTTCTTCTAAAATAACTCGTGGACACAATCGCACGAAATTGTTCCCTTACGAAATGAAAGGAAAACAAAAGACGAATGAATGGCAATTATCCTAAATTATGACTTGTAGGCGTTGAAGATGAGTTCAGTGACTTCACGTGTATGTAATTTGTGCATTATGGGGTTTTAAATCATAATTCATTTGTAAGAAACCGGTTTTGTAACTCATCTTTGTAAAAATGATTTTTTTTTTTACATAGTCTTTTATGAAATATCAATTCATGGTTTACGAAATGGTATTTACAGGACAAACTGTTAAATCCAGTCTCGTGGTCTAGTGGTTGTCCCAGTATCTGACTTACATTAAGAAGGGCGTTGGAGAGACGGCGCGGGATCCACTCCCACTCACACCTATCTTGACTCAAGTCGTCCAGCATTATTGCTGTTAGGACGTCAGTTACACCAATCGAATGCCCGTGATGGTACCTACAATCTCGACCCTGGACGCTACTTTCTTATTCCTTCCCCCAGGGCAATAGGAAAAAGAATTTTATGTGATAGGCTTAAGGGGCTGGATAGGTAAACATTTTGAAGGGAAGGGAGTAGATGGTTGCGCCCTCCCTCGTGATTTAGGTCTTAAGGTTAGATAAAATTTAGTTTGTTTGCATTCTCAACTGAATAAATAGCTTCTAGATTACGTAAGGGTAGGTTAGTTTAGGTTAGGTTAGGTTTGGTTTGGTTCGGTAGGGTTGTTAATGTCCTTCACAGAGCGGGTCAGTCATCTACACCCTTGCCCATTTTGAATATATTTCAATTCAAGTGATCATATTGTTATTTCAAACTTTTTCCTTACTGAAATACTGTTGTAGTAAATACAATGATACAAAATTTCATTAACTATAAGTAGTAGGGTCTGTTGGGGCTATTATGATACAGGAAAAAAGTGGGACCAGCTAATCTGAAACAGGGGGAAATCTTGTTAAAATAAGAAGTGAATAAATGTAAAAAGTAGTTTTAGATACTATTGTTATCCAACATTGACAACTAATATTTATTGCCCACACTCCAAAAAGTTTCCCTTAAAAAGAATCGTTTTTCGAAAACACTAGTTTTTTATTTTATTTATTTTACGAGAAAAAATCCTAGCTCCGAAAACTTTTACTGGCACGCTCTTATACCTGCATCCAGCAATATATCTTTTGTAGGTTATGTATTACATACACTACATTATTGTATATTTGCTTTGGAAAGTAGTTGACCCTGTAGCAAAATATAAAACCTCCAAATGAACACTGCATTTTAAGACCCACTCTGAGGCTAATGTGATACGGTGGGTCGGGCTAAAATGATAAACTAAAAATTCGGCAAAAGTGTTTTATTCTGTTTTGATTATCTCTCTCTCTCTCTCTCGATAGGCTAAGAACATACACTCGTATGTTGATGTTCCAGAAGTAAAAAATACCGTTCTCACAAGGAACACTCGCCAGGTGTGAGAGCCCGAATTAGATGAAAATTCGTAGATACCGTGCCTAGGTAAACCTTCACAGCCAAAATTATAGGTGCTGTCGTCATCAAATAACGACAGGGGAACCCCAAGAAAGATGGAACGTAGGCAGCAAGTAAATCCAATACAGAGTACGGAAAACATGTTTTCTTTTATAAACTGTTACATATATTGAAAACAAATAGCTATTAATTGATACTGGATAGGAGGTAATACATGCTGGATGGTATGACGACAATGACCGCCATCTTGAAAGCGGCCATCTTGACTATGCTTCAAAATGTCTAAATCGTAAGTGGGCCATGTGACACTTCACTGTGCTAGAATGAATGTTCCAAGAAACCCAGTGATGAAGTCAATTTTTCCATAATTCTAATCCTGTGCGAGAAAATGACACGTGAAATTGACCTGGAGAATATGAGTCGAATGGTGAAAACCCCTTTTGTGTTGAAACAGTTGAAGAGCGAAAACAAAACGGCTACAGAAGAGGTGCCGTTATGTTAGAAAATATGAGCCTCATTGCTGCAACATGAAGTGCACTATAAAGTTTTTACACTAACGAAAGATGAAGTCCCAATTTCAAGATGACGTAATTCTGGGTAAAAGTTACATTTTCCAGGTCAATTTCAAGTGTCATTTTGTCGTACAGGATTAGAGTTATGTCAAAATTGACTTCATAATTGTGTTTCTTGGAACAATCCAGCACAGACTGATATATCACATGACCCACTTACTGTTAAAAAATTTTGAAACATAGTCAATATGGCCGCTTTCAAGATGGCGGATATTGTCGTCATACCACCAAGCATGTATCACCTACTGTCCAGTTCTCATTAATACCCATTTGCTTTCAATATACATTAGAGTTTATAAAAGACAGGCGGTTTCCGTACTCTGTATTCGATTTACTTGCTCTCTACGTTCCATCTTTCTCGGGTCCACTTGTCGTTATTTGTTGACGGCAGCACCTATAATTTTGGCTATGAAAGTAGGCACTGTACCTACATACGAATTTTCATCAAAATCGGGCTCTGATATCTGGCAAGTGTTCCTTATCAGTCACTGTAAATCTTTCTCGACATAAAAGAACATCTTTAGAACTAATGCGTGATTAATGGTGTTATTAAAATGTACATTTAAACAAAAGTACAAAAACACAATGAAACCTAAAATTAGGTTCACATTGCAAGAAAAGGAGTCTTATAATGTAACAATAAACCATAATTTGTATATTTAATCCATCTCTTTCTCTGATTAGTTTGTTTCGTTAGTGTCACTTTGGTCGGTAAATAGGGCTATCAATAGCTATTTACTGGTAACTACAGCAAGTATTTTCTGAATTTTTTTATCATATCCCAGGTTCACACGAAGATAGCTGCACATTGTTTGGTCGTCGCTAGAACAATCTGTATCACAAATGTATACGCCAGAATTATATGTATGCTTTTATCAACGTTCCATTAAATTATCACTAGGCATACGTAAACAATATTTTTCTTTTATTACAACTGCTGTTACATTCGATACCATAACTTCGGTGATATTTACTGGAATTAGGTGACAGGGGATAGACGAAGGTCATAGTAGTCTCCTTGTAGCCTTATGCCTTGTTTACATTACTAACATTTTACCATGGTTAACGTTAACCCGAGTTCATTTTAGTAATGTAAACGGTAGTTACCGTTAACGCGGGTTTCAAATTTAACTAGCGTCAACTTACGACGGTTATCTTGTAACGTTAGTAAGAAACGACTGTCTAAACGCAAGTTAGTTACTAGGTACGAATCACTTCGTGAGTTTATTTCTTTCTTTATCGAAATATATAGTATAATAGTGGTGCGTACTACTTTTAAAATATAAAAGAATGATGGCAGAACTAATCTACAAAATGTGACTCTATAATCAGTTCATATGTGTTCAGTTTTTATGATTTAATCCTCTCCCATGTGACAAGCAGATTCTTTACTCAACCACGGAAACCTCAACCTGTTTCTTTACAGACAATGGTAGTACAAGCACGATAACCAAGTTAAGTTCGGTAGTCTGAACGCAAGTTAGTTTTACCCATAAGTTTTATCATCGTAAAATGCTAGTAATCTAAACAAGGCATAATGGACTGTGCTGTTACTTTCCAATTCTTCATGTATCACAATAGTCCTATGGGTGTCTCATAATAGCCCCATGCAAGGGCTATTCTAATACATCCTTTTTGTCTCAAAACTTAAGACACCCGGCAATTTTGTTACGTACAGTTTAAACCCTTATACGATTTCCAACTTTACGTTTGTTTCTTCTGATGTAGCTGTATCCAGAGGAAAGTTACAGTAAGTTTTATTTTCTGTCTCAAAGTAGCCCCACCAGACACTATGTATTTATTCTGTGTCACCTTCACAATAAAACACTCAACAGCTATTACTATTTTACAATCATAAACCCATCAAATCAGCCATATTGAATTGATTTTTTTTTTTTCGTTTGAAAATTATTTTCTGGTTAAATTTATGTGTGTAGAGTAGGTTGGTTACATGTTATGATTTGAATACCAAGCAGCTGTGACTTAGCATTCGGGTGACTGTGGGTTCAATCTCAGCGGCCGGTAATTCTGACTGACGATTTTCCAGTTTTTTCCTCAGTCCTACGAGGCAAATACCGGGATGGTACCTTCAACTTAGGTCTTTGCGACACCTTCCCGCATCCTTTTTCCTCCCCTACGACGGCTTCAGTCTTAGATGCCTGAAGGTTATGACAAACATTATATTTGTACTTATAAGTGAGAAATAATAGATATATATGTATAAAATACCATGTACTGCTTGCTCCCTTTAAGTGACCTTAGATTCGTTGGGGTTGATGTTATATAATTTAAAAAAATGTTTGGTAACTCTTAAAATTAAAATCTAAGATAGGCTAATTTAATTTTTTTATTAAACTCGAAGTGAACAAATGAAGTTAGTTCTTCCCTCTTATTCAAATATATGCCTCACTTCAGAATCTAACTTGATTTGGAATGCAATCGAGCACTCTAGTAAGATAAATTAAAGCTCACTAGAATCGAACTGTGAGTTCTAATTTGTCTTACTAGATTGTATTACAAACCAGGTTAGTATCTGAAGCTAGACACAAGAAGAAATAGTTAACTGTGTTTGACCACTTCCAGTTCAATCCAAAATGGTAGAAACTTTGAATTCTCAGTTTTATATTTTTTTTATGTCGCAGTGTGGCCCATTTTTTACACACGCCGATCATAATAGTTAAGATGGTCGTAAAACAACATTTAAAATGGCAGTGTCCTATCGGGGATAATGAAAAGAAAAGAACTAAACCTGACCTTCCTAACCTCCACTAATCGTTCCTAATCAATGACTTCTATCTAAAAGCGATACTGGACTGACTGCTGCCATTGAAAATTTCATGAATATATGAGGCCAGGGAGCGGAGAGGACATTTAATCTCGTTTGTCCACTTCCAGTCTAAACCAATATGGACCAAATTTTCGGTTCTAACTCAGTTTTTTACGCTTGATATCGCTGTCTGGCTGATTTTTCGATTTATGTCTTTATTCGTGCAAAAAAACGTAAATATTGTTTCTAGTATTTTCTGTTCTATGTAGAGTACGGTATAGTATTAAATGAATAACTCAGAAATTAAGACAAATCAAGAAACGGGCCACACAGCGATAATAAAGACAGTGCGCGAATTAGGTTATCTTTCCAGGGAGGAATAAAGTACTTGATATTGTTTACTTGAACTTAACTTACTGGAATATCATTTACAACACTTCTGATGATATTATGACAATTTGGGGTCTAAAATTCAACTTGTCCTCGGTACCAGAATATAATAGCACAAATTTAAGTGCTCAACTGACGCTATCCCATGCAAATGGAATCATTCCTTTTCTTCCGAGATTCAGCACGGTATGATTGACTGTAATATTACCGTGGAAATTGTAAACATTTTTCGTTCTCTCTACAAGGATTAATTATTTAGTCACGGTGGTCCCTTCCCTTTGCTAAAAAATTGGCAATACTTTCGATATTTTCGGGATATGAATTTTGAAATATAATATGTATTTTTACGTAATAAACAGCCTTAAATGTAATCGGATGCCACGTTAACGTTTAAAATACACAACAATTTTGAATAAGACAGCTACGTATCGCTTGATTGTATATGCTAGGCAGATTTTGAAGGGTATTCTTTGTAAAGCAAGAGTCTGGCTCCTAACTCCGAGTAATGCATTGTCATGAATAGATTACACTTTCCTGAAATGCCTGTTCTCGCTAGCCAAGCGCTAATTTCAGTACTGTTGAAAGAGAAGAATCTATTCTAGACTTTCACTGCTTTCAGCGATTGAGAGGTGCAAATGAATATAAAGTTCATAAGTTAACTATCAGGGTTCCTGCAGGTTTTGTCCTCTTGAGACCAGAATACTCTGACTTTTCCATGACTCTTACGACAGACCTGATCATTTCCCAGACCATAGTCTAACAACCAAACTACTTTTGATACGGCTGTCGGCTCGTTTTGGTTTTTATTTCTCTAAAATTTCCGAACATTTAGAGGACAGTAACCACATTTTTCCCACTTCTTTTTTGAATGTTTATAAAATCTATTGTAATTCTCATAACAAGAATGTGAGTATTGCATTAACTTTTACAAAGGTTCAAGTACAATGGCGACTCGACAATAATTTCATCTATACAACACGACAAATGATGTATTTTCCAAAACAAGACAAAGCTGGCTTTTTGAGAAAATGGGTCCAAATTTCTCCCACTGCCTGCTGTCGCATAAATAGCAACAATAACTTTAAAAAAAAAAATCTACTTACAACATAAAGTGGAAACAATTATACATGTATGCATAAAAATACGAGTGTCATTTTTCTAAACTAAAGAAAAGGCTGTCAGTAGAAAAACTTTGATTCATTATAAGTTCAAACCACGAAATCTGGAGAAGTAGATTTTATGTTCAAACAACTCTCTAGTTAGTTCAGCCAAATATCACAGGGGAAAAAGAGGGTCTTTTTCTTCTTTACCAACCCAGTTTTCATGAAACCAAATGTGACATTTTATACATCCAACCCACTTTCATCCATGTTTTCTTGGAAGTACAGTCTTTCATTAGTGTGCCACTCTGTGTCGTAATAAGTGATAGATTTGATGTTTGTTGATGTATAACTACAATGGTCATCTTCTTTGCCATTTCTGCTTGATAATTAAAGTCCTTTAGCTTTGCTTCTACGAAGTTGCTTATTTGTCTCTCTTCAAATTTCTCTCGCACTGTTAGACGTGACAATATAATTGTCAAATAGCAAATATATTGCACGGTTTTCACTTAATTGCAGTTTGTTCTCTGCTATTCTAACATTAAAATGTGATTCTTCACACATCAGGGTTTCCGCCAAACATATCATTGTATATTATACCCCAATTACCATTCACCAAGCATGCGTATAGTTACTCTACTATAAAGCTTACAGTTGCTGAAGCTCTTAGACAACGTGGGATCCACTGCAAAATTCCAACAAGTAGAAAGGCTACAAAAGGCCACGAGACATATCATACCCTTTAAATCTTCAGATATTATTGTTCGCGCGTTACTTCGGACTTGACAATTGACTTCGATAATTTCAAACTCATACTCACTGAGAAACTTGTGTGGGTGAAATTAGGCTGCTAGGCGAAATTTGGTTACTTTTCTTTATTGTGTGATGGAACTTTAACTGTGGTCAGTGATTTTGTCATGTAACTTTTCGGAAGCACTAGCTGTAACACCTACAATGAAAGCTTTGTCTACACAACATATATTTTGTTTTGATAACTAGAGCACGCAACCTTACCAGTCTCATTGTATGTTCGTGAAAAGAAAGCTATAATTGTTAGAGGGGGACAATTTCATCCCCCCCTGGGATAGTAAATTCTAGTTAGCAGCCAGGGATAAATACATTCCAGAGGGGGATTGTTACCCCATCCCCGGCCGTAATTCGCACCATGGTCATACATAAAAACAAAATAATTTCAAAACTGCTTTCTGTTAAAACAATTTAAAACATTATTATTATTATTATTATTAAAATACGTATGATTGAAATTAATTGAACGATATCTTCACGGTTGAAAAAAGAGCACTACCGTACATCGTAAATACGGTCTCTCACTCCCACTGCAGCGTTGCAGTTTATCAAAGCTGACAGTTGGTCCTGTTATAAATCAGATGGTATCAAATGTGCTTGAAATACGAATCTTAGCTAACATGGAACGAACGGCGCAATATCTACACAGTTCACGTCATATAAGAAGACACCGACGAGAGTTCATTATATGAAGGTAAAGAAGAACAGTGAAGTTTCAATTGGAACGATATGGCATCCATACATAGACTATTGATTTAACGTGCAAACAGAAGATGGGTAATAAAGTAAAACTGCAAAGAAATGGTGGAAAGATTTCAAGAATATTACTAGAGAAATAACTGCAAACAAAAAATAAAAAAGCACAAAATTTATATCATTATTATAATCAGTGTGATAGCGATAGGTCATGTCATTTTTTACTTGATTCGGGGAGTCAACATCATTATTATTAATGTTGTACTGAAAGCTGTCTTTCAACTCACATTAAGGCCAAATACAAGTGGGTTTTCCCGCCTTTTTCATTTTACGTCACTTATTCAAATTTCAGTAGAGGAAAACAGAAATTAACTTTCACAGACCAAAGTTCGTTGCGTCCTTCATAAATGAGTACAATTAGTTTTAACAAATAATTAATAGTAAACTCAGGATTATGTGCAGACAGTATTGGGACATTATTCTGTCCCAAAAGTGTCTGCACACAATACTGAGTTTACTATTAATATCTTGTTAAGACTAATTGTATTCATTATTGAAGGACGAAACGAACTTTGGTCTGTGAAAGTTAATTTCTGTTTTCCTCTGCTGAAATTTGAATAAGTGACGTAAAATGAAAAAGGCGGGAAAACCCACTTGGATTTGGACTTAAGCCTTCTCCATTCAGCACTCCTTTTTTGTCTCAGCATAGATTTATCTTCCTTAATATTGTCTAGGTGTTGGATTCGTCTTGTTCCTCGTGTTTCCTTATCATACTTATTTATATCCTTCATATTCAATCGCTATGCAGCTAACGCTCTAACTAGTTTCTCTCTCTTTATCGCCTCCAGTATTGTTACACTCTTCAGCACTTCCGCATTCAGCATCTTCTGACTTGATCCATTCTGTTTCATGTCTATGTTTCGTTGCTGATGTTATTTTTTCGTATTTCATATTCTCACTTGTAATAATATTTGACAGATACTTGAAACTTGATAGGTGTTCTACCTTTTCGCTTCCATTGTTGTTGATATTTGCTGTGGATCCATTTGCTCCTATTACAATTCTTTTAGTTTTCTTTGCGTTTATTTTCAATCCATGTTCTTCACAGCCTCTCTGCAGCTGCTTTAACATATTCTTAAATGTTGAAAATAAAAATTGTTATAAATTCTTTGTGTTATTACTCTAACATCATTGTTATAAATCAAATGTAAAATAAGATTGTTCCACTGACACATGATTGTTCTACAACAATAAACAGCTGTTACTAAGAAATATCTTTAGTTTTTTAACTTTCGGTATGGTTCTGCTTGTAACGAACCATCCTGAATTGTCAGGAGAGTTCTTCTTTCCCTGGTCTCTCTGATGATTTTTCATAAGGACAGATCACCATGAGAGACCAGGAGGTATTCCGCTGACAATTCAAGATGTATCGTATATGCTCCTAAAGAGGGTTCGGACGCGAGGGATACCGACATTGAAACTCCAGTCGGTATCGTCTTTGACATTTAATACTTCTGCACTTAACTAGGTCTGTGACATTACATCGAGGGCAACGGCGGGAAGGGAGTCATCGCCTTTGGAATAAAACCTGCCGGAAGAAATCTCAAAGGATTTCTTATCCCGATGTAATGAGACCTTAGGCGATGAGGGCCTAATTATTACACTACGGTCCATTCTAGAAAAGACTGAAATTGTCTCTCTCGTGATATTGTATTGAATGGACTGTGGTACAAAGCATCTTACTTGGCCCGGCAAAACTCTAGTAAGACGCATCTGAAATTAAGAATTGCAGTAGTGTCAGTCCCCTTAGCAAGCAAGTTTCTCGGATCGTATTTCATGCGTAACGAAACAGTGATTTATCCATAAAAAACTAGAAGTATATTGCATAACTCAAATCCAGGAGGAAATCAATTTTCTATTACATAGATTGACTAACAATATTATATCTCATAGTAAGTACAAATACAGCGATTATTATCACCAAGCTCCGAATTTTTATAGGTTCCAAGAAACTCAAATTAGGTTTTATTGTTTGTTCTAGGATTTCAAACAAAGACATATTTTAGAATTTTTAAAAGGTTTTTAGCGTATTACAGCGTAGTATTATGTTTAAAGTTCCGTAGAAGTTAGTTCGATATCATTGCCGTACCGAGATACGAAAATACAATCCGCAGGTGTCGAGTGGTGTAAAAGCTTTAGACAAACAAAAAAAATCACTTTAAAGTTCCTACACAGTAGCGAAAATGCTTTCTTGGAGTGCTCGAATAAACCTTCATAGCATTTGACCATATTTGAGTCAAAACACGTGTGCGAATTAAACTTTTTAGCCAGGGGGGATAAAACATAACGCACGGATTTCAAAAGGTTATATATATATATAAATTTCAAAAGGGGCGAATTGGTCTACTGCTCGCACGCCGACCAGACGTATTGGGAGAGGAGAGCCGAAACTCTCAACTGTGATCGTCACTGTCTTTTATTCACAGCAGCTCCCCAATTGCATCACCATGCTGGGTGGGCAGTGGGCACCGTTCTAGACCCTCTCGCTTTGGAAAAATTCTCTTGGCAGAGCCGGGAATCGAACATGGAACTACACGATCAGCAGTCAGCGACGGTAACCACTAGACCATAGACCAGCGGAAAGAGAGTCGCATTTTCCAATAGGAGGTTAACAAATCAAATCAATCATACTAAATATTTCACATTAAGCTATTTCATAAACATCACAAAAGAAATGACTTCCAAACAGGCTTCTTTACTGCCAGTAAAAGTTCATATACCCGTGTATTAAAATAGTTTCAACTTCTGCCAAATAAAAACGTTCCGATTTTGCTATCAAATCTTGATCGAAACATCTTCTAGTGGGGATAAATTTATCCCTGGCAGGGACGAAAAATAAATTTCTCAGGGAGGGAAACTTATTTGCCAGGGGGGCGGAATTCAGGGCATCCCCCCCTGTTAATTCGCACACTGAATAAGCGTATAAAACTGAGTTAGAACTGAAAATTTGGTTCACATTGGATTAGACTGGAAGTGGACAAACGAGTTTAAATATTTGCTCTGATGTCCACCTTTCAACACTACACAGTTACTCCAGTATCGTTACGTATAGAATTCGACTTTCCTAACACACACATTATAATAGATATTATGTTTTTGACACGGAAAGTGAAGAAAAAATAGAATTTGACATATTACAATTTCGACTGTATTTACTATTATGGTCCGACGCCATTTTTTACACTTAAATTCTTGCAAATAAGTTAAATATTATCTACATGATATGCGCGGTCTAGTACGTGAATATCACAAGAACTAAGACATAAAAAACGGGCCATACAGCGACAACAAAAGTAAAAACAGCTATCTTAAAGTTTGGCCCATTTTGGTATTAACTGAAAATTGTCAAACGACGTTAAATGTTCATCTGTTTTTGTCCTTAGACTAATCGAGAACTCCAGTATTGTTAAGTATAGCTTAATGGTACCGTAGGGGAGAGAATTAAAATAAGAAAACATAGTTGCCAGTTGCTAAAAAAAAAAAGAACTTTTATTTGCCTCTCGTTTACAAAATTTTCTTTCATCATTATAATCTCTCATTACGAGTGGTAACAAAACACGCAAACTACTGTTTTGTTTGGTTGGAACGTTTCGTTTTGCACAATGAATTCAACATGTCCATCGCGCGTGACTTCACTACGCTTTGTTTACTATTGTCACATTTAATTCTGAACATCCCGTTCTTTCTGTCTTACACTTTCTCGTTTATTACATTTTTGTTTTCTTTCGCTGTGTATGTGTTTTCTGTTTTTCCTTACACCAACACACAATGAATCAATCAGAAGCACAGTTATTTAACAAGCAATTCGTCACTCATATAGAAACCTATTTATTATGATTGGACGTAATCAAGGTCACTCACTACATGTCCGTAGCTTATTTGCATTAAGTCTTCATTCATATCGTGTAAAACGAAGCTGACTCACAGTCTTCAACGGTAAGAATGTTTTTTTTTTTTTAAAGTGTTTTCAAAGTTGCTTGCGGAGAGCAAGTTAGAAAACAAAAACTTCCCAAGCGTAAAGAAAACGAAAGTGCTGACTGTGAAATGATTTCGTAAATGTTTGTTTTTATTTATTCTAATTATTTGGATTTTGCTTTTAATGTGTAATGGTCAGTTCACACTAGTCATTTTTGTAAGTGCACTTGTTGACGAGGACACTCTCAAGACCTTGACAATCTTGACCGTGTCTTTGCTATTCCTCAGTTTGAGGAAAGAGAACGAGACCAAGAAAATATATACATATGATTACTTCATGCAGAACTGCATATGTTGGTATAATGCGCTACAATCAATTTAAACGGTTCGATCCCAGCGGTCGACCATCGTAACCGAGGTTTTTCCAGGATTTTCCTGTCACAACAGACAAATGCCGATATGGCATCTTCAAAATAGGCCCTGGCCGACACATTCCCGATTCCTTTCCCCTATCCTACCCTTGCCTGAGACTTAGATGCCTAAATGCTATAAATTAAAAATAAGTTTAAACACGAAAAACATGTTGAAAAGTATAAATGATTGTTTATGTTTCCTCAATCAGTTGGCAATGTTAATGTTATCAGCTGTTCACAAGGTTGCCAGATAGTGAGAGCTAAAAATTATGTTCACTGCATGTAAATATATTTTTATATTCAACCAACTTTCAGAAATGTATCCACACACTATGAAATATTACTGGCACATTTTAAAATTATTTCCATTATTTTCCAAATATTTTTTTTATTTCTGAAAAATGATTGAATTTTGTAATATTTTTATTATTTCTGAAAAATCATTTTTTTTCTGAAAAATGTTTAAAAAATATTATCAAAACATTTAAAAAATATTTTAATGTAATATCTTAAAATCAATCCGTTATTTATAAGGGTATTTCTTTTTAAAAGCACGAAATATTTTCTGAATTATTCGCTATTTATCCAACTATACTTTAAGAACATTTCAAGAAAATAATAATAATAATAATTCACAGCTATATTCAATCCACTACTGGATGAAGCCTCTCCCGGAGGGAGCAGATGGTCTACTGCTCCCATGCTGACCAGACGTGTTCGGAGAGGAGAGCCGAAGCTCTCAACTGTCATCGTCAGTGTCTTTTATTCGTAGCAGCTTCCCAATTGTCCTCACGATGCTGGGTCTACACCGAAATTTTGAGCCCCCACCGGAAATCGAACCCGGGACAACTCGCACTGAAGAAGCGTGCGTTAGCGGCTAGGCTACGCAGAAAGCTCATTTCAAGAATTTATTTTTAAACATATTCCTCATACTTGCTACGTACTTTTTAAACCTATGTATTCCAAAAGAAGTATTTTGCATTTTTATAAAATAATTTACGTATTTTCCAGACTTTTTAAATTTGTGACACGACCCTTTCACAGGGTTTTCACTACGATGCCATTGTCCTTACGTATTCCAAATATGAAGAGGTAGCCTATATATATATATATATATATATATATATATATATCCGTTACCCTTTCACTGTATTTTGCTGCTACTGAATTCAACATTTCTTCTCTTGCTCTCATCTTGCAATTCACTACAATTTACTGTACAATTCACTTAACCAACTGCTTCATCAGCATCCAGCAATACAGGTAAGATCCATTCCAACATTTGTATTTCCTCTCCTGTGTCTTCACTTTTCCGAAACACTGCTTTCTCTTCCTGTATGCGCAGGGGTGAGATTGAGGCCTGGCACAGTCTGGCCGGTCCATGGGAAAAGCTTTTGAGCCCTGGTCCGGGCTAGATCAAAATTAATTTACAGTTTCTTCAAAAAATCGGTAAAACATATTGAATTTAATCAAGAAGTAAGAAAAAGATATTGAAAAATAGTTGCTCTCCTAATCCTAACATTTAAAATATAACTACCACAACACAAGAAAATTTAGGGATAGCGTGTCTGCTAGCTAAACGGCATTGGGTAGGTCGAGCCTGAGCACGACCCCTGCTTTGGTTGGCCATCCTGACTGAGGTTAATTCAGTCTCAACAGGAATGCCGGGATGTTACCTTCTGTAAGGTCAGGACCGCTGCCTTTGCACATCGTTGCGCCTTCCTTATCCCGACCTGAGCCCTAGATGCCCAAAGTTCATTAATGAATACAATTGTTTACTTGAACACAAGAGAAGTATGGGCCAGGGCAAGAAAAGAAGTACAATCTCAGGGCTATGTATGGGTAAGTATCAACATATGACTTTCTATACCATCGCAAATATATACAGACATATCAATGAAAACATAACTAATTGCTGATTCTTTGTTCTTCCTTTGTATCTTCGTAAAATATCAACGGTTTTCCTTCCTGTGTGTCCGTATACTCCATCTTAGAGACAACGCCACTGGTAGTTCAAGTTTGCAGGTGATCACAGTGAGAGCACAGTCTCTCCTCTCGCAACCCGTCTGGTCAGCGTGGGAGCAGTAGACCAATCTCTTTCCTCCAGGGAGAGGCCCTATCCAGTAGTAGATTGAATATGGCTGTGATTTATTTTATTTATCCACATAACTGATTGCAGATAATCACCACACAGGGAGAGTGACTTTGACACAGCGTTGCAACATTTTCTAACGAGAAAGCATCAATGAATTTTCGTGACTCTTGTTACTAGTGGTCGCTAGCATCCTGAAAACAGATAATATGTTAATCGTGGCTTTTGGCACCGTAGTTTATGGCACCTATTCGTCCATTTCGAGGTTTATAAACACAGTTTTTTTTTTAATGCAAAATGTTCATGAATATCATCTGCAAGTTAGTTAACTCATGCACAAAAATGTTTAACATGGTCATTTAAAACTCTACAAAGTGGAATATTTCATCTGTTTCCTCCACTGAAGTTTACATAGCTTTTTAATTGTATTACACGGTTGATAACGAGAGGTGGAGTGATGATCAAATGTTATCGTAGTCTTGAGATAGTCCTCGTCAACATGTGTACGTACAAAGTGTGGCTTACCATAAACCGTACAAAATTAGTATAGTAGGAATCCTGCAAACCCAGGCCCGCATCAGCCCGGCCGGCCCGTGCAGACCACTACTCTTAAAATAAACTTGCTACTACTATTAAAATAAAGGGAAAATATTTGCTATGATGATACCCGGCCGATGTTTTCTATTAGATAATTAGCCTAAAAGCCCGGGAAACTGAGCAGAAAAGAAAAAGGAAAGAAAGAATTAAACGGGGTAGTAGTAGTCTGCACGGGCTGGTGCGGGCCTGGATTTGCATGACTCTAATAGAAGGATATTTGAAAGGGTGGAGGCCTACAAATCAACTTTGATGCTTGATTTTGAACGAGGTCAATTATTGACTATAATGTTATATAGTTAGTAAACTATAGGCCTAGTTACTAAACTTTTTAATATGCCAAAATGTTTGTAGTTTCCAAAAACTTTTTATTTTAAAATGTTTTCAGATCACAATCTTGGCGTATTTAGAAAATTACTGGCATTATAAGTGGAATTTAGCAATTCGTTGAACTTTTCATACGAATTTTAGACCAATAATTGTATTAGAGCAACATAATATACAATATTTTTAAGTGTGTATAAATACACAGCTAATAGAAACGGCTGCAACGAGTCGGTGGCATTAGTTTTTCAACTTTTATGCTTTTGCTGGAGTAAGGATGTTTCATATGTTTGTGGATTTAATGCAAGTGGCTCTTATCACCTTTGACGTTTGACGTCAATTATTCAAATTTCAGAGGACGTAAACGGAAATTAACTTTCTTTTTTTAACAGGGAGAATTTAAAGTAGTCTTGCTGTGGCCACCAAGACCTCTTAATAAAACATAAAATATGTTTTATGGGTGAGCAAAGTTAAGTTTATGACGTCTATTGCATTTCGTCATTGAAAACTTATCTCTAGGAAACAACGCATAACAGCAACCAATATATTGTTTGAATATTACTGCTCTATTTTCAACACTCCATTTTAAATCCTACGTATTAGCATGTGCAGTAATTACTACAGTTTTACTTATGCTCAATGTCACGAACTGACTCTAATCATTTTTTCAACAAGCAGGCTTTGTAGGGAAACTGTAGGTTAACGAGTACCTGTTGTTGTTAATAGGCACGAGTGTGAAGATGTACTCGATAGGTCAACAGGTTGACACGTGTTGCTACCATTTTGTGAAGAGGAAGTGTTCAACAAAAACAAATATTATATGCATTCATATAATTATCTCGTTTGAGTCGGGTTGGAGTTACTAATCTCCCAGTAGGCGCCTTCACAGGCGGCGTATAGGGAAATGGCGAACAGTTATTGTGTGTACTGGAAATATTCCGGGGGGCACCAAACCTGGGATTATTACGAAGGCTAATGGGAAATAACCCTGAACAAAATTATTATAGTGAAGGGAAGTAGCTTCACCATTACCTTAGGCTAAAAATGAAAGACGTCCGCAAAGTTCAGATATGAGCAGAGGAAAATATCTTTGATGTTTGCTTTTACTGCGAGCTCGTAGAGATGACTATTCTACACCGCTAAATCATGTCAAGAAACGGTAAAATTATGGTTCCATGGATTTTTCTGGAGTGAAATATTCCGAAGGTAAACGATTGTCCCCCTCTCTGAGCTCGGACTGCTTCATAGGGTTCCAAGAACAGGATTTAGAAAGATCTTAGAATAGGATCAGGGGGCATACGAACCTTATAAAAAAATATGTCGCTCTTTAGGAGGTGGTACACGATTCTGAGAAGTACGAATTGGACATATTGAAGATACAAGAAGTCCCGTGGGACGGTCAAAATAGCATTCGACAGGGTAAATAAACTTTCTACTACCGAGAAAGTCAGTCACAATTTTGGAACATAATTCTTCATTAAGAACAGTAGACACTGGCCCACCTTCCGGCCAGTGTCCGATTTGTAGTTTCAGAGAGGGGGGAAAAAATCTCTCAGAACGTAGAATATCGTATTTTATATCAGTTCATATCCCAACTTTGTGGGGTATTTCCGAAAACAGAGCGAGGGAAGATTTCTGCAGAGAGGGGCAAATCCCAACCATCACCCTGGTATAAATCGAACACTGCTTCTGGCGATTTAGAATATAGAATTCGTGAACGAAAGACTCTCCTACGGAGAATGGAGGAGAGTGCATAATCAGGGGTGTCCTGGTACCGGAATACCGTTCCGGTACTGCTCTTTGGGAGAAAAATGTTCCATTTTACAAAAAAAAATACCGACAGAGTCTAATGAATCTTATCATTAACCCCACCCGTACGAGACTGACAATGCCACATGTGTCAAGTTTAATATTTGTGAAATTGTACGCCCAAACTTGAGAGACTGGGATCCAGAGCCATATGTGAAAATGTGGCTGCGAAAACACCAAACTACAGATGAAACCATAGCAAGACAAGCAAAAAGAGACCAATTTGGAGGATTTTAATCCACTTGCTAAGTTTTTGTAACATATTAACGTGCGGTTGTATCAAGATTGAGCTCTTTCAGTAAGTAAAATAAAAGCTTACGTTCTATGACATATCTTCTATTACATGTTTCTTATTCAGTTTCTAAATGTTAAGCTTTTCAAATTTAATGATCAAGTATTCCATATTTTTGCCAATATTTTCAATTTTGTTTTATGCCTATTCCTCACTTCACATGACATATGGTAAAAATTGAAACGTTCCGGTACTGAAAAATTTACGAGTGCACCCCTGTGGGAGGACAATGTTAGACGGGACCTTTAGGAGTGATTGTTCGTGATGAAAACTAGTTAGATTTTGCCCAGGATAGAATCAGATGGCGTAAGTTTCTTACTGAGGCGACACACTTCCGATTTCTGCAGAGTCAGTTTTTAGTTAATTGTATCTAGTTTTAGACGCATTCACTCCTTATCAGAATTTTCTGAATACTCGACCCGCTTATTTTCTCACTTTAATCTTAAAGTATAATCAGAAAAAATGTTTAGTTCCAACATCAATTTATCATGATCTCTACCGAAAATTTCTTCTTTTTTGATAGAAGTCAAGTGTTTCATTGGGTTCCCTTTATTTTGAGGAAGATTTTCGAACTCTAGGAGTGGGGTGGGGAGCACACAGCACAAGTACATCCAATGGTCATCCATTGGATACATCCATGCAAACCATTTTGTGTCCATAGAACGTCCAATGGAGGAGGCAAGGGACGTCCAAAGTAGACTGAATGGTTACGTCCAGTGGACGTCCATGTGATGTACGATTATGAACAAGTACGGACTTGATGTCCATTGGAGGTCCCTAACACGTACACGAACATCCAATGGACATCCACTAGATGTCCAAAGGAAGTCCAGTTGAGTCCCATGAGCAAAATTTTTGAGGATCCACATCAGGTCTTCTTGACGGAAAGTTACTGAATGTTGGTTGTATTTTGGTATTTACATTTAGTTCGACGTTGTTCATTGCCTTCATGCTGATATATTATTAGAGTGAACATTTTCAGATGTCTTCAGTGGGATTTGAAACATAGACCTTCCGATTTGTAGTTTGGCACTCTAACCGCTCTGCTACGGAGTCGTCTTCAGAGTAACTAATATTTTACTGTTACTTTACGTTACGAACTGTGAAGGCTGTTTCAGAAATAAAGGCATGCATTTACCTTAGCACCACACGATAGTCTAACTCAACAACATTGGTAGCATTACATCAATATTTCAGTTTCTTTCTGCAATGTCTGCCTTTGTGTCAGTTACATTCTGACGTTATGGTGGCATTGCAATGTACTGGAAAGTGTGTGCGACAAAATCAACCACTACTGATCAATAGTAGACATAGACTAGTACTACAAGTGAAACCAGGTCCGAAAATTGACACGGTTTTGACCAGAATGACCCGGCTACCCCATAATCGAATCTTGACACACTTAACCCGGTGGCGCAATGTCGACCCGGTGATCTGGTCGTCTTCCTGTGGTTTGAATCAAACAATATTATAATTTATGAGATTCCTTGAGAAGTGAGCTTATGTAAGGGGACTCCATTAATGAGAATTTTAAAGATGTTTAAAGCTTTTATCCTATTTAATACATCCGACACAAAAATCTTTCAGAATAGACTTTTGGGGGCTGGTATTTTTACACCTCTGGCGGTATCTGTTCTTTCAGGGAATATGATAAGATAAGATAAAATTAATTGTATGGGCGGTAACAGCACTATGGACCCGGGGATATGAGACTAATTCCATGTGTTACCATCCTTAGGAACTTTCCGGCGTCGTATTTTTCGTGATCTGGGCGTAACACTCCCGGTTGAATTTGAACTTTATTTATAGCCTTCAGGCATCTAAGACTCAGATCAGGATAGTGGATGGGAAAGGATGGAGGAAGGTGGCGGCCAGGACCTAAGTTTAAGGTACCATCCAGACCTGGTGTGACTTAGGAAAACCCCTGAAAAACCTCAGTCAGGATAGTCGACCACTGGGATTGAACCCATTACACCCCGGTTCCTGTCGCCCCTGAAATAAACGCTGTCCAAACGCAGCAGTATATAATAAGGAAATAATTAAATCTCTCCTTTGCTCTCTGGGTCATCAGGTTGAAGTCGTGTCACGTATAGATCCGATGACACGGTCTCGAACTTCAATCTCGCAAATTATTCTTTGGAAATTAGGCTCATTTCCTTTCTTCAATTTCGTTTCCAGAATAAAGAATAGTTCCTGTATATATAAAGGTCAGAAGTTATCCAAAACACACCCAAATTAGTTATCCCAAAGAGATACAAAGTGTCACATCCAATGGACACCAAAAATACGTCCAAAACTGGATACCCCAAAATGGACGTGTTTTCGCGTCCATTGGATGTCCAAACATGGATCCTCTATGGGCTATTCAGTTTTGGATATCCGTTGTTGGATTTGGACGTAAATCGGGCTTTCTTGTACCATTTTTGGACGTCCTGTGCTGCGTGGGGAAGTAGATTGATTGGTTGATTGATGTATGCGTGTGTGTACAAGCGAGAAAGAGACGGTCTGAATCTTCTTATCTGGACTTACTTTCTTTAAACATTCAAACTCTATAAAATTTTCAAATTGTCTTAACATCGAAGATCGGTCCCAAATGTTCTCCTCTGACGATAGACATAAATCATCAACCTATTCAGTCAATTTGACAGACACTTTTGTCCAAATGATAAATGTACTTTTTCCTCTTGGATGTTCTTTTCTCTTCTTTATTGAAACGGTTCTTGAATTCAAACAAATGCCTTTCGTTTCCCTTTATTCTCCAAATGACCTTGAAAAACAAAATGACAGAGGAACATCAGTAAGCAATTTCTGTTGACCTTTCATTATTTCTTTTAATTTTTTTGTAGTTCTGCCCAGTAGTATTAAATCAATTATTTCTTTTTAAAAACGTTCAGAAGTTCATCTATTATTGTTCTCAGTTTGATGTTGATGATGATGGCTCCTTTGTCTGGTCTTTTATTCTGTTTTGTTCGACTAAATTTGTTTTCCTCAATAGAATCTATTTGATGAAATGTCCATTCGTGACGCTAACACAAAGTAAATTTCCCTATATACAGAATATCCATGAAGTATGTATCTACTTTTGTAAAGCACCGAAAAAAAATATATACAAGTCAATGTGTGAGTGATAATATGAACTGTAGCGCTTCTCAAACTTTTTGCCTCTAGTTTGTAAGTTCCATCAACACAATTCAATTATTGCCAGGCTCCCTAGCTAGATATTTTATAAACCTAATGACTGAAGAGTACTTCATCGTTACTCATGATCAGAGCTGAAATCCTGTCATTTTTAGTAACCCGGTAAGTACATAGGTAACCATGGTGACCCTATCGAAAACTTGATTAACAAAAAGAGATTCTCAGTGACCAGGGCTGGGTTGCAAGAAAATACTTAAGTGTAAAATCTGACTTAAGTCAGACCATCGAGCTCTACATAATACTGGAGTGACTACTTGATGTTAAAGATAGACGCCAGAGCAAACGTTTACACTTGTTTGTCCACTTCCAGTCTAATCCAATGTGGACCAAATTTTCAGTTCTTAGTCAGTTTTATACGCTTCTTATCGCTGTGCGGCCCGTTTTCTTTATTCCCCTGGTCTTTCTTCAAACAAAAAATTCTTTCAGAATAGCTTTTCCGATGGAGGGGGGGGGGGCGAGGGTGTATTTTTTGTTCTTTCCACAGATATCAGACTATTTCCAGGTTTTTCTTATTGTTGGAACTTTTCGGGGGTCGTGTTTTTGGTGCTCTGGAGGGAGGGAAACACCCCGGACCCGGTCAACCATGGAAGAAACACTGATCAAACGTAACAAGTATATAACAAGAAAAAATTGAAATCTCTGTTCTGACGGCCCTGATGACCCGTTTTAGTTCTGCTCACGGTCACAAAATTATTCTGAAATTAACTTATTTCGGGTTTACGTGGATCATACCGATGGTGAATTAGTGTTTGCTGAGTGAGTGGTTTGAGCATAGCAACGAGCTCATTTATTATTCTAGACGTTACACCAAACTGAGCTTAGCAACGATTGATCATGTTGTAGATTGTACACCTTGTAATGGTCCGAAATTGCCTCTACATAATGTAATAGAAAAAAATGTAAATGTTTTTATTAATAAAACGTTACGAAGCTCTGTTAATCTTAAAAAGAAAGAATAATAATATTAAAGAGAAAAAAGTAACAACGAATCAATATATATACAATATTTGCAACGCCTTTGCGCGCCGAACATTTGTTTTATACAGTAAAAGAATATACCTTTTAAAAAAGGAAATTGCTATGAATTCAGGAAATGTATTGTCCGCGATTATTTAAAAGAAACAATTTCGAACGTTCTGGTTCATTGCTATGGATTTCAAAAGTTCTGAATTCCGCATTTGTTATAATAAAACAAAATACATATATATGTGTGTTTGCAAATGTAAATTTGAAATATTGTCACGTAACGCTGTGATGTCACTCAACCAACAGTATATAAGTCATACTCGCCTGGAACGCACAGGGGATAACTGAAAAACTAGACGTCTCGTCTCGTCTTGTTATAATAGATAGTCGCGGGCTCGATTCTTTATGATTATGCCCATTGCGACATTATTTATATTTTGATAACTTGATTATTAATAAAAAGTGATCCGTCAAACAGTCCTATAGTTAATCGTCTATATATTTAAATATGATTTTTATAGTTATTGATTTGTCGTCTTGGTTACAGTCCTCCATCTTTTAACACACACACACCATCACAGTAGTCACAATTCATTTTAGAGGTTTTTTATCACTTCCAATTTTGATTTTGTTGTATCTTCTAGTTTGTATAGAACTGGAGCACTTTTAAAGTCTAACTATTGTCAATTTTCTTCTGGATCAAGCCGAGAAACGTGATGCATCTATGATTTTTACACTTAGAATTTCAGCGACCTCCTGTTGTTAGGTCGCCATCTGGCCCTGTTCGAAAAACTAGACGAACTTGCAGACTTCTTAAGATCGAAAAATATTCCAATAGCTCTAATTAGTGAAACTAAATTAGCACCCGCGTCCCAAATAAAAGCTTAAGGTTACTACCGTAAAGACATGTTTGGAATAGGTCAAGGTCAGGAAGTATTAGTTCTAGTGAATAGTAAGGTCAGGCATGACGAACTCACTCTACCTACCCTAAACACAGTTGAAGCTGCAGGCATTAGAATTTACATTAAAAACAAACCAATTAGCGTCATAGGAATATACAACTCCCCCTCGGTACGTATCGATACAGAAGATATAAGGAAATTTAGTAATGTAGGACAAGCCGTAATAGTAGCAAGCGATTACAATAGCAAACATCCGGTATTCTGCTCTAGAAGATCAAACGACAACGGGAAAGCACTAAACACGTTTCTTCAATCCTCCCCACTGCAAATTTTATCACAACATCAACCTACACACTCCTCTACAAACGGTAACCAGCCAGACGTCCTCGACTATGCTTTGCACAAGAACATAAATCAATACTTGGAAATTAAAATAGAGGACGAATTTGATTTGAACCACCAGCCAATATTTATAGAATTTAAGTCTTCTCCGGATAAGAATGAAACAAAACATTTACAGAGATTATAAAAATGCAAACTGGAACTTGTACCATGAATTAGTCAAACAGTACTTCCCAGGCGAGTTCACACTAAACACATGCTCAGACATAGATAAAGCAGTGCTATTCAGCGTGTCACAGAAATAGCTATCCCACACAAAATAAACAAAGAACATGTCCCCAAACTTCCGAAAGACATAATCAATCTAATCAAACTTCGCATTCATTTACGTAAAGATTACCAGAAACACAGAGACCCCACCGTTAAGGAAAAGGTTAACAAATTACGTAGACTTATCAAGCTAGAAATTTCTCGCTACAAACGACACAAATGGGACAAAAAGATCGAAAAACTAAATTTTAAAGATAACAGCATTTGGAAATTGGCAAAACACTTGACCAAACCATACACCCCACACACCTTCATTACATGGAGAAAACGGTTTAGTATATTCTAACAATGATAAAGCCAACACATTAGCTGATACAATTGAAAAAAAACATTTAAATCAAATGACACAATCACTGACAGAAGAAATGACATACTAGTTAGAAACACAGTACGTAAAACTCTGCAAAACCAACCTACCACTAGCGCAAAGACAACAAACAAACCCGAACCATCCAAGTTACTAAAAAAGGTCAAACCATACAAAGCAGCGTGTCCTGACAATATTTAAAATATTTGTATTAAGAATCTCCCTCAGGAAGCCACACTCTTTCTTCTCCAAATCATAAATGCAATACTGAAGCATGCTTACTTTCCTTCAGCTTGGAAACTAGCAAAGGTGGTAGCATTGCCTAAGCCGGGAAAAGATCCCAAGCTCCCTCAGAATTATAGACCTATAAGTTTGCTTAATACGCCAGCTAAAGTTACCGAACAAATTCTGTTAACGCGCATCAAAAGTCAAATCAACACACACAACATACTATTACAGGAACAATTCGGGTTTAGAGAACACCACTCAACAACACACCAACTCGTGAGATTAGTGGAGTTTATAACTGACAAATTTAACAAAAAAAGAAAAAAACAAGGTACAGGGACAGTATTTCTGGACATAGAGAAGGCGTCCGCGCCCGGCCTGTTGATTTGAATTTGTAGAACTACCTATTTTCGATAAACTTAATATAGATACGTTTTATGAGAATGCGCCATACAGTTCTGAGATCTAAGCTGTAAATATCAATGTTCTTACAATTCTTGATTAAGGAATCTTTTTTAAGTATACATTTAAAAAAGATGCAAAGTTGGTTGATTGTTCCTCAATTGTTCCAAAAAACGCTACCTACTCTTCTCCGGAAATTCTAAAGAGAGGAGGTACTAAAAGATATAAAAACAGCCGATGTGACAGCATTTACTTTATTATTATTATTATTATTCACTCACATTGGGCTCCAACAAGCGAAAGCTCACATCAAGGAGCAGTACATAAATACATATTACAAGAACGCACAATTGGAAGTCTGCTCTTTGAGGAAAAAAATGTTATATGACATAATACATTCTTCAGTTATGCTAATAAGCAAATGGTAAAGTACAGTGCTTGCTTGGAAATATAGTTTCTTAACAGAAGAAAGAAACAAAAGAGACACTCCACTTTAAAATACACTAATTCTGAATAGCAGTAACATCAAGGCTATTGATTTGAAACTACAATAATTTAAAATTACTTGAAGATGGAACTAGAGACAAATATAACAGTGAAAATATTGCCTTAAGTATTCGTTTTGTGAAGAATGGGGCAATACTGGAATCTCTGCTTGACGTACAAACAAGTACAAAACTTGACGCTGTTTCTTTCACTAATCTGACACTAAAGATTCTGAAAGACAATGATGTGGACTCACAAAACTTACTTAGTCATTGTTATGATGGAGCAAGTGTTATGAGTGGCAAGACAGGAGGTGTTCAAGCTTTACTTCAAAATATCCCTATGTTCACTGTTTTAATCATCGGTTGCACCTGGTGATAGTGAAGGCAGTTTCAGAAATGCGTGAAATACGTAATTTTCTTAAATCAATGTTCAATGCTTTATGAGTTTCTACAGCGTCCGAAAATAGCCGAACTATATGAACGCAAGAAAGTAGTCAGACTCTTGGAGCACAGATGGCAGGGAAAATTTGCAGTTACCAAAACAATAATAACAAATTTCAGGGAAATAGTGAAAGCATTACAAAGTGTCAGAAACACAAATTTAAAAGGAAGGGACATTGCAACAAGCATTGGTTAGCTCTCAGTGATGACAGAATGGGAATTTCGTTTCTGTGCAGTACTCATAAAAACATTAAGCACAATGGATCCTGCAGATAAAGCTCTACAGAGTCGTAACACTAGTTTGACAGATGCAATAATCATCGTTCAGTCTGTCAAAAAGCAGATTTGTCACCTTCGTTGTCCAGAGCAGTTTGAATTTTTGCTGAAAGAAGTGGATGTTTTATTGCACGTGAAAAAGGGTTCAGAAACGGAACCTGGAATGAAGCGACCGAGAAAGAATGTGACAATGGATGATTTCGTTATAACTGACACTATTCCAGGCCATTCTTCCAAGTTCCCACAAAATTTTCTGAAAAGGATGTTTTATGAAACCATAGACATTATCTTCAGTGAGTTAGAGTCGAGATTTGATGAAAATAGTGAACTGATAGAAGCAATTGGAAGTGTTTATGACTTTGAACTTGAAAACGTGAACTACTTGTCATCACTAGGAATCCCCCTTCCGTCCAAAGAAGAACTTCCAGTAGTGAAGGAATACCTGCTGAGGCAGAACATTGTAAGCAATGACCATATCTATCGGGAAATTTTCAAACAACGTCCTGCTTTCACGAAAACATAGGAATTGCTTGCATTTGTCAACACATTTGGATGCAGCACAGCAACCTGTGAATCAACGTTCTCTGTTCTCCAACTTGAACAGACCACAGAGGTTATCAATTACACACAGGCGCCTAGCTAATTTAGTCTACTTAGCATTTGAAAGAAAGCGAACCGAAAATATCGACTTGGATTATTTCTTTCCTAAATTCAATGATAAGAAGAATAGAAAGCTTCAACTTAACCGATAATAGTTTATGAACTGTATTTTTTCTGAAGGCTAAGCATGTATAATCTTCCGAGATTTTAGGCTTACACGTAAATACATAAATTGTAGCTGTTTCATGTTTTCTGTTTCCGTGATCGTATTGAGAGAAATTAATCATCATTTGAAAATAAGCATTATATAAGTGTCATCGATTTGTTTATGAAAGGACCGTAAATAAAAAAAAGTATTCTGTTCTGTACAAACCATCGTTCTCTTTAGTTTAAAATTGTAATGTACAGATCTTATAATCACATTAGTAAATCTGATAATAATTATGTTTGAACATCATTTGTAAATGTTTTCTAAGCTGCTAAAACATCGATATGTGTTTTTCAATCTTGTTTGTTAAAAATATTTACAGCCCGACCCAAAACGATGCCTGCCCGACTAAAACTTCAAGCCTGCCTACGGCCCTGTACCGACATGTTCAAAATTGACCGACTGACCGTCTCATTTATGCGCCACTAGGATTTCGCCAGAGACTGGCATCGCTCGGGCAATTCCAGTAGACTGATGTCCCACATGTCAGCCAGTGTAACCGGCTTATTTAAATAGCTTTCAAATCGTAACGGTCTATTTATAAGCTTTAATATTTCGCATCGGTCTTTGGGATATCCGGCGCATGTGTGGGACGCTTGGTCTCTTGATTCGACCTTTAGTGTATTCACTATAGTGCTGTAAATTTGGCATACATGCTGTTTACATTTCATTGCACGTATTCAGTCGCTTCTTGCCTTTAATTCCTTGCATGTATCGCGTTTTGGTGTGGTAAACGATTGTCTAGTGCAATTATGGATCGTGGCAGGAAGCGGAAACTAATCTATGCCGGTAGTGAAATTGATCGGGAACTAGACATTATCGACAGTGAGTCTGAAGATGCATCCTCTTTGTTCAGCGCTAAAGATGATAGTGAATACTTGCCTACACCTGATGAAGCTGATCCATCAACAAGTGAAGAAAGTACTAGTGATGAAGAAGAAGGGGAACAACCTAATGTCGGAAGAGTACTGTGGCGCAAATATGGGACACTTGGTCCATGATAAAAAGATATTACAAATTTTTGCTATAGACCGATGGCTCATATATTAATTATGTGTCACTATCTAAAATTGTTCAAAGTCATACAAAAAGTCATCAATTCAATAAAAAAAAACATGTGTTACAAACAAGAATACAGCATATCATTTGATTTCAACATGTGTCTAGTTTCGGTCTGACAGAATAACCAGCTTGCTGCCCTCGGTGTGTTCGTGACGTTCCTTTTTTGGGTCGGTCTATTTTCTTCGCCCAACGTGTTAAATTATACCGTTCGATTAGTAATCGAAATTATGATAAAAGATGTTGTATTGTTGATAGATAATGTGAGTATATGAAACCACTATATATTTCAGAAACGTTGCGGTTGTAACATACGTTTCGTTACAATTAAGTTATAATTTAGTTTTAGTAACGTAAAAATTGTTACGTTAAATTACAATGAAACATGCTAGTATATTACAATGTAACATAATAGAGACATGACATTTTAGATGTGCGTAATTATTCCAATGAAAGGATTATAAATTATAATATTTATCTGTGAGAGCATTCGGAATATTGAATTAGAATAAGACGATCCCAAATTGGTAGGTGGGGGTGGACGAAATGGCAGAACAACGTAGAAAAAAGGAATTACCAAAATACAAACAGGTCGCAACATTAAACCAAAACAAAAAATCTCAACGAATCAGTCACAGCGAAAGCACTAGGCGTAGCATCCACATACACAACTTCACATAACACAACGTAGCTTAGTTGCTAATTCTTTCGTTCCGCATTCGGCAGCACCTGTGTTCTATACCAGCGGTCGACTATCCTGACTGAGGTCTTTTCCGGGTTTTCCTTAATCACAGCAGGCAAATGCCGCGATGGTACTTTCAACTACGGCCCTGGACAAATCCTTTCTTCATCCTTTTCCCTACCCTGTCCTGATGGAAGCCATAGAGGCTTAAAGGCAATAAATAAAATTCCAATCATTCAACAACAGGTTGAAACAATGCTAAAGGCACTGACACTATTCTCCTTACTTAGTTGTCCAGCCCATCGTGCCGAAGATAACAAAATAAAATATTATTTTCCGCACCACTAAGAAATTTAATGAAGGGAGATCGGTCTCAAAATCTTCAGAATGGCGAAAATTCCCCTTCGTTTCCCATGATTTTTCACTCTGCTTATACCATTCGTAAACTGACGGGGTAAGTATTGTCTTATCACGATCATAACTTTATTTGTTCAATCTATAGATTTGGGTAGAGTTTACAAATTAACCAAACCTACAATAAATTTTTAGTAATTAAGCTGAACGTGAAAGCGAATAATACATTTATATTTATTTATTCTTTTATTCCTTCCTTATGTACACACACACAAAAAAAAATCATTAAAGTAGTAACCAATTTTGTAACAGACATTTTGTCCAATAGCAGTAGCTATAATGAACGGTCTAAACAACAGTTCTTTCTTTTCACTACCAACACGTCATTTGCATTGGAGGTGATAAATTCTTGCACTTGCTTGTAACTGAGAAATAGTTGGAATCAAGACATTCTCCTTTGTGCTTGAATTTCAGTCCTGAAAACATAAAAACAAAATGTATATTTACAGAAGAAAAACAGAGAGGGTTAAGCACCAATCTCTTTCTAGTGACTTCTGGAGTATTAGATTTTGAATAGAACTATTAATTATGTAATTTTAAAACATCATTCCTTTCTGGCTCTCTATTAAAATAACATTTTTTGGTTTTCCCTTGGGAAACCCGATTTACGAAATTTATTTGTAACACAGTTTTCGTTTGTTTTGTTTTTTAAATGATATAAAATTAGCTGAAATATCTACACTGAAATAGAATTTGAGTTTCTAACAAAAAAAAGTTAAGAATGCATTAAAAGAACCTGTTCTTTCTTGCTGTAACCAGTTGAAACCAGCAAGAATCGGTCCTTGTTGGTTTGACCAAGAACTGATACTTGATAGTAAACCGGAAATGAACAATCAGTTAGACAATAAAAATCCAGAAAATCAGATTTCGAAAAAGGACATGGAAGTATTTTCGGTTTTTAAAAAGCCTGAACCAAAAATAGGTTTTGAATGACAGTTTATCACCTAATCATGCATTCTAGTTTCATTGAGATATCACATTAACGTGCAGGCCGATACACACTTAGATTTGAATGAGGTATCGTTATAAATTAACTCGTTATTCTCAACTCGTTACTCTATTCAGGCTCTACGAAAGTTAAAGGTGTCCTTTTGTTGCATAACAATGCAGGCCCACACGTCGCACAATAGACTGTGCAGATCTTTAATGAGTTGCATTATGAAACACGTCCTCATCCACCATACTCCACGGCGTTATCTCCTATTAATTACTACTCTTCCGCCATTTTGGTCACACTTCTTGGACAAACAAAATTCGACAATGACAGAGATTCAGAATGTGGCTGATAACACTTTCACATCACAGAATTCAGACTTCTTTTTCCTAGAAAAAGTTGTCTACAGAGCGATGGCAAAGATGTGTGGATGCAGAGGGATACCACTTGGTGTGACTGGCTATTCTTAATTCCATTTACTTAATATTTGTCTGCAAGACACTTGAATTGCACTTACCTAATATGTGCTAAACATTTGGCAATCTTGTTGAAGTAAGCGTGATGATACGCTTTCTTCAACGAGGTGGGTCATGCTTTAGCAAAATTCGTTTATTTCTGTTAATTTAAGGCTACTATGATTTTTCCTAATATAAGTTTAGAAAGACAACTCTTGCAAAAACAAATACTTACCTCTATTGGATTGTTTGGCGCACCAGAAAGCTTCAGGTGTTGCATAAGTGTTGTCATCTGATGCACAAACAGGGTTTCCTGCATCGGAGAGAAGCCGAGTCTTTGGTCTGCAAGGATCATCCCTTTCCGTACATTTACCTCTGCGGCGCATGTAGAGATCTAACACAAACATGAGAGAGAAAAAAAAACAGTGAATTACTTGGCATTAAACAAAAAAAATGCAAATACGATAAACATACGAATTATGTTAGATAGGCCCACCATAAATCTCCATGTGTTTCGAAATTCTAGTAAACAAGACTACTATGTACACTACAGTATATTTGTATACTCTTTTGTGTGTATATATACAGACCAACAAGTTTCTATACGCCCCCACAGTATTGAATGTCCACTGCATCACATAAGCAATTCAAAGCTAATATGGCATGACTTCAGAATAAGGCGCTATAATCGAGTAACAGCTGGTTCAAATTTCCAATAAAGCACCAAGTTTAAAGCGGTAAGACAGGATAGTGAGATTTGGGCTCTACTTCTCCTTACCTCAGAAATAAAGCCCAGAAATTAATTCAAATTCGAAACGGAAGTAGTAAACACGAAATCTTAACGCCTAACCTGATTTCTGTTATTGTCATCAACATAATCGTACGGACAGGGCCGACTGAAGGGGAAAATATCACCCGGGTAAATAATCCATAGGCGCCCCCATTAGTATTACTGAGTTTCCATTTCGTATGCTACCTTGCAGAAATCTACTTTTGAAGGTGAACTTCTTGAACTCCATAAATTTAAAGCCGAAGAATCAATTACGAAACTGAGTAAGAACATGACTTTTGTAAGTTACATGCTTGGGAAAAGTTCTGGCTAACGATAAGAGCTCTTGATACAACTGAAGACCATCAATATCACAGTGATCTTTATCTATTAAGGATAGTTGTAGGTCCTTGGAACACTTCTGTAAATACTCTTTGTCCGTTATTGGATGAATGTCATACAAAAATATAAAATATTTCGCTGTGTTGCTTCAGTTGTTGAAATCTTTCATCCAAGGAACAAATAATCTTGTCTAATGTGCAAAAGAAGAAGTTACATTTAAACGCACTATATGGATCATTAATTGGCTCGTCTTGAGATTCATACAGAAATTATCGTTTGACTTTTGTAGGTCGAAGTTTTGATTCATTCTGGAATTCCGGTTGAATGTCGAGCGTCGGAGGAATGTAATTCCGCAATTACTTTGGCATCAACCAAAATATTCTGGAACCCTTCATCACTTCACATGTTCTCAAGATGAGACTTGGCTTTTTAAGTAGATCAACTGCCTGCTGAATGTCCACTGATTCTTGTTGGAAAAGATGGCTTACTACATTAACACAAGAAAGAACTGAATACCAAAACACCATAGCACAGATAACCTTAAAATTCAAGAGCTTACTAGCCAATGAACAAGCCTTGTTTCTGCCCAGAACGTCTATCTTTGAGTCCTTTGATGCTTCGAAAAGAGCATCGTAGATTTCCCCTAACTGGTAACAAAATGATTTGACAGCATCAATACAACTCTCCCACCTGGCATCACTAAGAAGTTTTAAAGTGAAATTGGATATGTGTTTCTGCAGGAGAGACCAACGATACGTGGAATTAGAAAAATAAATGTACTTGCAATATAGCAGAAAACTTCACAGCTTCACTACATTGCAGAATCATTAACAACCAAATTTAATGAATGGGCACTACAAGGGACAAAGAATGCTCGACTATTCACGTCTAATATTCTTTTTTGAACACCTGCGTGCTTTCCTTCCATATTGGCATCGTTATCATACCCTTGGCCACGCATGTTTGAGAGAAGAATTTTCAATTTCTCTATTTTTCAAAACAGTGGTAGTTAGTCCTTCTCCTGAAGAATCATTTATGCACAAAAATCCCAAAAAACGCCTACACCCCCCTCCCAAGACATGTTTCGTGATTGTTCAACAGCGAGAGTGGAAAGAGATGAGAGCTTTGTAGTTCACCAATTCGACGGGGTTTCAGATTAACTTGGGCCCTACAGAGCGACACAGCTTAGTCGCAAGGGGTGAAATTGTCGGCGGCTGTACGTGTCAGCGCGTTGTTCAAACCTTCCAACTCTCAGCAATAGTCTATACATAGCTTCATTGTCAACGAAAAATAAAAAAGGCAAATAAGGTGAAAAGATTTTATTTATATCTGGTGTAGTAAAAAGTAATCCATTACTTTTTGCATGACATTGAAGGCTTGACTTACCATAGTTAGAATGATCCGATTTAGGTCACATATGCGCCGTTTTGTTCGATAAAGTGTTGCCATTTGGAAGGTAATATCATGATGCCTCTCTCATAGAAGCCCTTGTCCCTATTGGCAAAAAATTGAGACAGTCGATGTTCACAAGCCTCTCTTGACGCGAATTTTTCACCAGCAAACGTGTTCGCCATGGACAGGAACAGATGGTAATCACTCGATGCCAGTCCGGACTATAAGGTGGATGCATAAGAACCTCCCAACCAAGCTCCCGGAGCTTCTGGCGAGTCACTATCGATGTGTGTGGCCTGGCGTTGTCCTGGTGGAACACAATGCCTCTCCTATTGGCCAAAGCTGGCCGCTTCTGGGCCATTGCTGCCTTCAGACGGTCCAATTGTTGACAGTATAGTTCCGAGTTAAGGGTTTGGCCGTAGGGGAGCAGCTCATAGTAGATAATTCCCTGCGAATCCCACCAAACACACAGCAAAACCTTCCTGGCCGTCAATCCTGGCTTGGGCACCGTTTGCGCCGGCGCACTGCGCTTCGGCCACGACCGTTTTCGCGTGACGTTGTCGTAAGTGATCCACTTTTCATCACCAGTCACCAACCGCTTCAGAAATGGGTCGCTTTTGTTGCGATTCGCAGATGGAAATTCGGTCCATGAGGTTTTTTTGCGTTAACTCGTGTGGCACCCATACATCAAGCTTTGTGTATCCAGCCTTATGCAAATGGTTCCACACGGTTTTTTGTGCAATGTTTAGCTCTTGGGCGATCGAAACAGTGGTTACATGACGGTCGGACGCGACAATGTCCATGATTTTATCGACATTTTCGACACGTGGCCTTCCAGTGCGTGGTACATCTTTGACGTCAAAATTACCGGCACGGAATCGACGAAACCAAAATTGCGCGTGATTGGCTGTTACAGTATCAGGACCATAAACACTATTCACATTTGCAGCCACCTGGCTTGCGTTTTCGCCTTTATCGAAGAAAAACTGTAAAATATAGCATATTTTCTCTTTGCTAATGTCCATTTTGACGCGCGCTCACACAACACTGAGTCAACTCATCACAACTATCTGAACAGTGTTTGTAGTACGCAATCTCATCGTTTGAACGCCATCTCGTTGAACCCGATCGGACTTATACAACGCGAGCTACAGATCACTGAAGCCATCTATTGGCAAAATAATGGATTACTTTTTACTACACCAGATATGAACTTTGAAACCAAACTTATTATAAAGCGGAAGAATGCGCCTTTTCTCCATTGTTATTGGGGACTTACAAAAAATAAAACCTAGATTGGTTGACTTGACACATGGCATGAGATAGTAACCAATGATGCTACACAGTTTAGACAAGCAGTTGACCGTTTACAATAAGAATATCATACAAGTTTAATCCTAGCAAGGAATTTGGCGCCCCCTAAACTTCCCTAGAATTTGGCGCCCCGGGCGGTTGCCCGTCTCGCCCGGGCTTTCTGCCAGTACTGCGTACGGATACCGATTTTCTGCATTTTCTGCATTCAAATATTCAACATACGGTAATAATGCTGAAGAGGAGACCGTCAATGAGACTTTATCGAAACCGATCCTGAAATTTTGCTAAGAGAATTTACGTCCTATAGAAAGGTAATCTACAGAAATTTAGCTGCCCATATGAACTGCAAGATGCAATGATAGTAACCGAAGTGTACAAAAAGCGTATTTTTTGTGATTCAATCGACAGAAGTAACTTCTGCTTCACTTTCGTCCTGGAATGAAACACTGTCGAGTTGTAGCGTCACTTCCTACACCGCAGCACGCCTCGCCAAAGATGTATTAAAGGGGATTTGCCTCTTTAACAAAATAATAATAATAATTTCGGGGAATCCAGGCCCCTTTTAATACGTCCCTGGCGAAGCGTGCTGTGATGTGGGAGGTGACGCTACAACTCGATAGTGTTTCATTCCAGGACGAAAGTGAAGCAGAAGTTACTTCTGTCGATTTAATCACAACAAATACGCTTTTTGTACACTTCGGTTACTATCATTGCATCTTGCAGTTCATATGGGCAGCTAAATTTCTGTAGATTACCTTTCTATAGGACGTAAATTCTCTTAGCAAAATTCATATGGACAGCTACATTTCTGTATTTTAGTTTTACTTAGGCCTTCTTAGACTAAAACTTACTTTCGTCTTCTCTCACAGCACAACGAAGAGCTTGAGGATTCTTGTACTGGCGTCCATCGCTACCACATACAGGATCCATTGGAAAGGTTTTAATGTCCCTACATTCCTTTTCTGCAGCAGATGAACATTCTCCGTGGAATCGTACCTCCAGGGCTACAAAGAAGAAATAAATTATGTCTACAGAAACAACCAAAAGACCATTTTACAATTAGCTTATCACATTGAACGTTTATCGAACACACAAAACATGAGTTGTACGTTCACATGAAGTTCCTGCATGACAGAAGTAGGAATTTTCAAACTGTGCAAATGGCCTTTGTACTGTAGTTTGGGTTGAATTCTAGTATGCTAATATATTTATACCGGTATATTTAAAAGGATCTAAGAGTAAAAAAATGTATGGGTTTTGATCAAGTGAGATGGGAACTTCGCAAAAGTTTTAAGCTAGGTCACTTCTCGATCTTATTATTGCAACGCCATCTACAGCCAATCCTGAGGACTAAATCACTGACTTAGTAAACCTCCAAAGAATTCCACTTGAATCATACTTTATTGTAGATTTCAGTTTATTTATCCCAGGAAATAATTCCATAGATATTAAAAGTTTAGGTTCAGCTAATATGAGGCATTTAACTGATGTTAAATTTGGAAGATATGCAAGTAGGCCTAAATCTAAAACGTCATTCATTTTCATAGCATAAAAACTATAATAAATTTGTTATTTATTAATTCTTTCAAGCTATACTTATCGTGCATAGGTGAACGCATCAATCCCGGTACTAAACGCCAAACGTGAAGTGCAAGAAGAATTTAAATATTTCCGTACGTGAATGCAATACCTAGTTTGTTATGAAGAAGAATTGAACAAAGAAAAGTACAGGAGTAATCCAAGGGAAATGGTAAACACCTCATAGTTAAGGCGAAGTGAAAATAGTATACAAATATTACCTTGCATAATAGAAATACGTTATCATTTGTGAATTAGAACCGTAACAACAATAAACCACAGTAAAATTCAATCGGTACTAGGAAGGCAAGCGTAAAGTAAAACATCTATTAAAGAAGCAACTTACAATAGTTTTTGTTTAAGGCACACAAAAATGCGTATGGATTTGGGTACGTGAATCCATCAGATCCACAAACAGGATTCCATTCACTTAACTCGTGAACGAGACGACAGCTTTCACAGGGAGTCCAAATTTCTCTAACTTCATCCACGGTACAACCACCACTATGTACAACAGTAACGTCTGTAAATAAACCAATTCATTATGAAGAGAAAACAAAATATAATCGAAAAGAACACATAGATAAGTCGACATCACTTACAATGTTTCTAGAATTAACAACTTAAAGGGAAGAGTAACTCAACCAAGTTATGATTCTGGGAGTGGAAAAAAAATCTTCTACGAAGATTCACAATTCCTTCCCGTGATATTTAATTACTCGTCTCGTGTTTCCATGCCTGGCGCTCTGAGGTGTAGTCACTCTCCTATCAAATTGAGTACCAGAGTGTCCTTGGTATTCCTGGGCCCCTTGGGAAGGTAAAGGCGGTTGAGCATGGGACTGACCACACCATCCTCATTTCGTACCGTAGGTCGAGAATATGTGGAGCGCTACCTCTGCATCCCCCATTTACCGTTCAAGGCGTGTGCGAATCGCACAGGGGATAACTTTACCTTTTACTCAACCAAGTTTGTTAACATTCCAAACTCCTAAACAGAGAAGGTCATTGGGCGCGTTCCTCCAGAGAATAAAAAAATCACACACCAAAATATTTACAATAGTAAATATTTTACTATTGTAATTAAGTATCTCTCAAACGCTGCAAAATTTATAAACATGAACTAGTAATAGTTAAGTCCTTGGTAAATCTTGCCAACCACGTGATAAATCTTGGTAAATCTTCATTGCTTACATAATTAAAATCTTGAGTTCTCCTAATGAATCTGGCTTTTATTAATTCAAGTAGATTAATAGTTTTTACCTACAACATTGCTTCCAAATTCTATAAGCAAACACTAGTTTATCCACAACTACTGTTTCAATAACATAGTATAATTTCGAGTTGAAATGTTACTGCTTTTTTCACAGAGGAACCGTCAATGACATCGAATTTACCTTGATATTATTTTGTTCATAGTTAGAACAACTAAATGATAGAACATGTACAAAAAAAAGGAAACCTGACAATGTCAACTGCAAGATAGTGAAATCGAAGGTTGAATCGTTTTAAGGCGATCGTAATTAATAAATAAACCCTGCACGGCAAAAATAAGAAAATTGTATAATATGCAATGTTTGCAGTTTCACCATGATGAAGAGTAAGAAAAAGGCATAATATGCAAGGTTCGCAGTTGCACCATGATGTGGTGTGGAGTGATATGAGCTTAGGATAATCTCTTCTTTGCTAGCTTACTTTATAGAGAATAACATTGGATGTCAAATCGGAACTTTTTTCTTGTTGTTGAGTTAAAGACAAGTACATGCACAAATGTAATAACCAACAACATCGGATAAAACAGTTACTTAACCTACTTACCTGCACCATACTTCCGCAAGCACAAAATTTCACCCAAATTTCTGTATGTTTTCCCATTGGAGGAACAAACAGGATTAAAGTCCCAGAAGTTCTCATCTTGGTTACAGGGATTTAATCGACAATCCTCACAGCATATTCCATCATATGCATACTCGACATCTGAAAATTAGAACAGATGATTGATTCATTCACAAAAAGAGTGTTTTGGGAATTTATTTATTTATTGACCACCACTCCGTCCACGAAAACAATTGAACCAGTTTCATTTTGTTTTTGTCCATGTGTCCATAACGCAGGCCAGCGCGTACACAAAAGCAAATATAGAGAAACAGACTTCAGATTTGATTTGGAGTTCAAAGACCTCGATGTAACCATTCGTTCTCATTTGTGTTCTCTGTATGCTATGATCTATTGATAGTGTATGAATGGAGTGCTGTTATTTAATGCGAAGCGATTCGATACAAAAGATTAATTGTTGTTAGATTAGGTTCTTTTAAGTATTTATTTAATGTTTATTTAGTTAGTTTCGGATTTTTATGGATTTGATGACAAAAAGAGTTAAATAGAACATTATACGATGTAAAGCGGGTTGCTGGCAATCAGTTGTGGTTTGCACGTAATTCAGTAGTTTGCCGGTAGATGACACCACAACTTTAGTGTTGATTTGATAACTGGAATGGCGTTTCGAATAATGGAAATGATTGTTTATCAGTTGAAATATCGGCACAAGAGTATGATAGTTTAACTGAATGTTCTTTATTGTAATATATAAAAGATTATGTTATTTATTCATGTTAACTAACATTTAATCACTATTGTTTAATGAACGTAGTAATTTATAAAGGCATGTTGGGTTCAACTAGACCAGAAAAAAACTAGCCTATCTGTGGATAGTTAACGTGTTCACGATGATCTAGTGTTGCATACGCATTAGTGAGAAACAGTACGTGTACATCCACAATAAGATTGACGGCACTTCTCAGTGTCGGAGGGTGCGAGCAAATCTGAGCTCTATTTTTGCAGTCATTATATAGACTGATCATTTTTTTTTTCATCTTCATCATGCCAAAGGACAATCCAACAAACATCAGTTTCCATCTGTTGTACAGAAAACATCATCTCGAGTAACTCCAAAATTTTCCAAACACAAACGTAGCACAGATCAGTTGTCGAATGCTAGTTCACGATCTCAATCACCGACCGTTCATCATCCTGGCAGTTCGAACTCACCTCCTATGAAGAAATCGCATATACTGAGCAGCTCCGACAGTGATTCTGATCATCAAATGCAGGACTCTGACCATGAAAAGAATAGTAACCACACTTCTAATCGTTCATCATCTGAATCTCTTCACGCTTATCTCCTGACAAACTTTGACACTAGATATCAAACTCCAAAACTACTTCTGAACAGATTTCTGCAATATGTACCGCGAGCCAACATTTCTCAAATAATACCAACAAGGAACGGCATTATCATCAAGTCTCCTGACTCTACACTAGCCACAACTATCAGAAATAAATACAGTTTTGAAATATTTGGCTCCAATGCTCAACTTACACCCATGAACAGCAAACCAATCCATCAACAGCCACCGCCTCGTAGATCTCCTATGCTTTCTGTTGTAATTCGTGGAGTTGCTCCCGACATCTCAGATTCACAAGCAGAGCAGGAATTGCGACTTGAAAGTCACACTATTACTAAATGTATCAGGATAAAAACTCAACAAGGCACTCCCAGTTACATGGTCAGAGTACTTACCAACCATCAATCTACTATAGACAACCTTCTTGCATCTGGAGTTTTCATCTACAAAAGGAGATACAGAGTTGAGCCATCACGTACTACACCACCATTACCGTTAAGATGTGAACACTGTCAATCATATAACGTGCATCCGACCAACAAATGTCCTAATACTCCAACCTGTGGATACTGCTCAGGAAAACATAAGACAAAAGACTGCACAAACTTACAAAATCCACCTAAATGTGCCAACTGTGACGAACAACATCCATCTTTCAGTTATAAGTGCAAAGGACGTCCTGCAATAGAACCAGACAAACCAGCTTACATCGCCCACTTACGTCTTCCAAAAGAACCAACACCTCCTCAGTCAGCCCAGCAACCAATCACCATAGAGCAACTGCTACGTTTCTTAACCATCACCCTTCAAAACCTCTTTCCATTTGATAGGGAAAATGCCCTCCGAGAAATCCAATACAAGAAATCTTCAAAGTCACACTTCACGCAACATACTCCGGACCATATGTTCACTTCTCTATCCCACATCCCAACACTGGCTAACCAGCAGCAGAATCATCACTGACTTTTCATATCACTCACACTTCACCACCATCTTTGCACAGTAACCATCAATGTAAGACAAAGGGCCCATCCGTCTACCATAAATTCCTAGAGTAGCCCCTAGGAGAGAAGATTTATCAATCACTTGTACTGTTCATAAATGTTGTGACGTTAATTGCACTTCATGCTCATGTTTTCATTAATCACCCAACCATAATGATTATAAGCGCAAAGCTTATAATATCCAAGATAAGTAATCGATGCAGTTCAATAAATGATAATAAAGTATTCATACTTCCCTTAGACCATCCTTCCTTACACACCTTCCATTATCCCTTCACTCCCCTTTCCTATAAAGAGGGCGTAACCCTCTAATGGGTGCTAGTCACATTGGTGGCTAGCAATATGTAAAAAAAATCAACTAGACCATAACTGAACCTAGCTAACTTTGGCTGGTTAGCGTGCTACCGAGAACCCAGTGTTGAAAATCCACAGGCGAGAACGGCACGTGTACCATCAAATTAAGATTGACGGCGATTCTCATTGTCGGAGGGTGAAGCTGCAGACAGCAGTCATTGAACAAAGACCGCATCATCATCCATCCGACCTGAGCCACATTCGCCCAAAGCCTTTAGGCTAAAAAAAACTTACAAAGTCCTACATTCAAATTCATAATTTGGAATACCCAAATTCCGAGTTTCGCAGTTGCTCAAAGGTAACGCGCTCATCTCTGGCGCTTGGTGTCTTCAGTTCAATCCCTGCTCGTGCTATGTGGCTTTGTGGTGGACAAACACCGTGTGTATGGGTTTTCTAGGGGTTCTCCTGTTTCCTTTCACTTTCTCCATTCCACCAATCAAGCCATCATCATCCATTCGGACTGAAGCAAATTTGCCTAAAGTCTTTAGGTTAATGGTCTTCAAAAATTTAATTCAAATTCATAATTCCGACTTTCCGGAATTCCAAAATTCCGGAATCGCAACTATAGGCATTCCGATTCCGGAATTCCGAACACCCCTAATAGGCAGTGATCATGTACCTATAAAACTAACCACCCAACGCCGTCCTCAACACCAACCTAATCTCCCAACCCCAAAACAAACCATCCGATACGACCTCGCCAAGTGGGAAGACTATCGTACGTACATAGACTAACATATGCAAATCACCGTTGCACCCACTACAGAAGAAGAGCTCTACAAAACTATGGACACCATCAGCGAGACTATTCAATTAGCATTATATATACCTACTACCAGTTCCACACCACACTGACCCAAACTCCCTCCACAATACCTTACCTTAATATATTGCTCCCGTCAATTTTTCCATGATTACATTCGAACCCGCAACCTAGTTTCTCTTCAATTTCATCGTCAACTTCAGTGCACCGTACATAACTATCTAAATGCATACGAACTTTGCCAATGGGTTAATACCTGCAATCAGCTCAAAGATACTGCACATCCAACAACATTTTGGAAAAGGTTCAATATTCTTACTGGACAACGCACTGCCGCAACATATCCACTGGTACAGAATGGCTAGTCTTTACAATCTGACAAGGACAAAGCAGATGATTTTGCAACTCATCTCTAGGAAATTTTTACGCCGCCGCTCCAGAAACCAGTCTATTCATCGTGTAAACTTGGACGCACCAGAACTGCAGCCTCATGACAGACATAAGATCAATGAGAACAAACAACTCACAGCACCGATTACAGTTGAATATACTATCACCACTACAGCCAACAAGAAAAATATTGCTCCTGGTATGGATGGTATCACCTACAAGTATATCAAAGAAGGACCATATCGTCTACTCCAGCTCCTCGCCGCAGTATTTAACTTCGTCCTACGAATCGGATTCATCCCAGCCAACTGGAAAACCTCGAAAATCCTCATGTTCTTAAAACCTAACAACCTGTGGACTCCGTTTCCTCATACCCCAACTCTCGGAAAGATACTAGAACGCATCCTAGTAAAACGGCTTCACCAACATATCCATGACCACCACCTTCTTCCAGACCACCAAGCAGGATTCCGCGAGGATATAATATCCAGGACCAAATCTTCCGGCTTACCAACCATATAACAAACCAATATAACACCTACAAACCCTCATATTTTGTTCTCTTTGATTTAGAAAAAGCATTTGACAAGGTATGGCACCAGGGACTAATATGCAATTACTCAACTTTCGACTGCCCATTCGCTACATCTATAATTTTCTCAACAATCGTCTCGCATATATCACCATCAACAACATCAGTTCATACCTCATATTTCTCAACACCGGTGTACCCCAAGGATCAGCTCTCTCACCACTACTATACCTCCTCTTCAGTTCAGACCTGCCGTCATTGCCATCAAACATTCATCTATATCATATGCCGACGACACCGCATTTCTTGTCACAGCGAAAACCATTCAACAAATTAACAAAACTTTACAACCTGGGATCGATGCTTTCAGCAAATGGTGTAACACCTGGTACCTCACCATAATCGATAGCAAAACTCAAGCCATCATCTTCCTCCCACCCAAACATCGTTCCAAAGTCCAACGTAGTCCCACTTATCTAAATCTCAAATCAAACTTGCATTAAACCCACTAAAACAGTAAAACACCTTGGCATAACATACGACCATCATCTCACAGGAATCCCCACCTCAAGGATATAATAAACAAAGCATACAATCTCCTAAATCTTCTCAAACGTCTCACTGGCACATCATAGAGAACGAAACCTATCGTCATTCTAAACACATACAAGGCATTTCTACGTTCTGTCCTCACCTACGACCATGTTGCATGAATCTCTGCTCTACGAAAATTTTATAATAAACTAAAAATTTTCGAACGCCACGCCTTCCGTATTGTTCATAGAATTAAATTACCTAGCCCCACTGCAGACCTGTACGCCAGTATTACCATCCCACATATACTATTCCATATCGAATCATTACAACGCTATATCACAAAACGATACGAACCCTTCCATCCTCTACTGCTTGACATCATGCATCACGATGCTACATATACTTTCCACCATCATCTCTCAGTCCCTTATCCCTCATCATAAGCATCTATCTCACCGCACTTCCCAACAAACACCCAGAAATTCCTCACCTGACTACGTTCTCAGCTCCACAACCACCAGATTCTCACATTAGTGCCCCGAGCCACCACGGGGACACAAGGTAACATACATTAGTCAACATTAACAATATAACTGTTGTGGTTGTTGCATGTAATCACTGCATAATATCATGATCGCATTTAACTCACCAAATTGATGATTACGATGTAAAATTGTAATGTCCAGAAGTTTTATTTAATGAACTATTAATAAAGTGTTTCAGATAAACCTCCTTGACCAGCACCAATTCAGCGATCCCAACAATATCCCAAACACACCTCCCAGAAAAAGGGCGTAACCCTCACCATTACTATTTTGAAAAAAGAATCAACTAGATTAGAGGAAACATTAATGTAACTTATTGATATGATTTAATTCTCTGAAAATAATAAATTATGTTTTATATATACGTGTTTCCCTTATTACAAATTTGGGACACACTATTATATGGTTACTTAGGTTGCTGAAAAGCACAGCAGTAACTTTATAATAATTGGCTCTACGGGTGGAAATCAATCGTTCTCATAGCCCACACTGCGGGGAGCAGATTTGGGGCTCATTTATTACCCGTTTTCTTTGGTAGGAAGTTTAGTGGTCGACGTTGAAATTCAACAAGAACTCATCGCGCCCTGAGATATCTTTATAGTAATCTGCAATCGGACCACTCAGCGATAACATAGTGAAGTTTTATCATTGTGAGGAGAGCAGGAGTAGAAGGTCCCATTACAGGTACCAATGTGTCTATAACCTATCTTTCAACTGTACTCATCATCGGGGACAGCCATATGTTTATACTGTAAAATTATTTTATTTTAAATTGGGCTTCAGAGCGCTCCTACACATGAGTGCGATTAAAATTGTTCTTTACTTTAGCTTAGTGGTCCTTATTTCTTAGACTCGCACGTGTATTTTTTTTTCAATTACCTCAAGGTAGCAAAATCCAACAATAAATTAAGTCTCAACGGGACAAAAGTGAGCAGTTGGTTAAGGGCACTATTTTAATGGAAATAGGCACCAGGTGAATTGATTTCCCAGTTCTATTTTCTGTAATGGGAACTTTGTGCCAAGTTGTTGTGTTATGAATAATATTTCCTCCTAAAAACTCCTGTGTCATTAATTATATACAGGGTATTCCTGAAATAATGGTGCAAATTTCAGGAGATGATTATTTCCATCGAAAGAAGAAAATAGTTCCTTTGAAGAAAATTAAAATTATGCCTAGTTTCGGAACTACAGGCACTCAAAGTGACAGTGGTATCGTCACAAATAATGTCATATGTCGATACATAATGACGTAAGTACTGTCGGCTTAGCAAATCACACTCGAATTAGTACTCAGTACATCTATTTAAGCTATGATTATGATTGGCGAATGCGGATTATAGGAGATTTTTATGCTTGCACTATTAAACCATTGAATTCCTTGGTAATAAAGTTCTAACGTTGCGAAAACTGTCTATGCGACATTCCCTCAATGAACATTTCTTAAATATCGGGTACTAATTCGATTGTGATTTGGTAAGCCGATGCTTATTACGCCATTACTTGTCGACATGTGACGTCAGTTGCGATAATGTCGTCGTAACCTTGAGCGGCTGTAACTCAGAAACTAAGTAGATTTTGAAATTTCTTTAAAGAAACTTTTTTTTCTTATTTTGATATGAGTAATCGCCTGCCGAAGTTGCACCATTATTTTACGGATATGCTGTATATCTCAAACTCTATTTTATCAAGTAAGCATAACAATAACGTAATAGAGAGAGAGAGAGACATGTTTACCTGTATAAGGATTTAGCATTTGTTTACATCTCAATGCCTCCATATTAGCAAAGGTGTTCCCATTCTTGTCACAAACAGGTGCAAAATAAGGAGAATAAGGACAATTGATTTCGCATCTTCCAAAATGTTTTGCGAAAATATCTGTAAAACAAAAAAGAACTTGTATAACAATCAACTACTTGTTATTCAGATCGCTGCTTTGATTAAGACACTTACACAAGTACTGTATTAACATAAAAGCTAGTCATTCAGAAGTGTTTATTTCTATTTTAAATGTTAGTCTAATCAAAGGCTAAGGCTAAGTCCTTGTTTCAAGAAAAAGTTTCTTAAGTAATGGTAGAGAGGAGTAAAGATCTATATTTGAAATTAAATGTCCAAGTTTGATGTTTTTAAATATCGAAATATTGCACTAAAAATAAAACACTATTACAGCAATATTTGACCCTTCGGTATTAAATAACACAAAATATAGCGTGGTTCCATTTACCCGTTTTGAATATGTTTATTTTGACTTCCTCCAGTTGCCTGACCAAGTTATTTACTGTTTTTTGGTCATTAACATTACATAATTTCTTATTGTACAACAATTCATTAGTTTTTCATCAACGTGGGAAAAAATGAACAGTTAACACAATGGAGATCAAAATTACAACGGGCAGATTTTCTCGCCTTCTTGTCAGCAATTTTGTTTCGTGTGTTTTCATGATAGCACTTATTATTTGACTTTCCGCTACTAAACACATATCATGTGACGCTGAGACTGGAAAGGTATAATTATACTTCTTGGTTTCAGTAACTACTTGATTTTGATTAACTTTAGAGTAATTTCCCCCTTCACTATTCAAAGTACTTTACTCTTGATATGCGAAATACTAGTTACGAAATGTCTTGTTCATAAGATTAGTTGAAGAATTAATTTATTGTAATGGACACGTTCATGGACAGAGCTGAAGGGGGTGTAGGCATACGAAATGGCTCTTTATCTTCGTGCCCTCATTGAAGTTAATATAATTAATTCAAATTGTACGATCTGATAAATTGAATCAGTAATACAAGTAAATTTTTAAATAATGTATGAGACATTTTCCAATACAAAATGTATAAAATTTACCCCTCAGACAAAACGTTTAGGTCCCCCATCTAAAATCACTTTTGTTGTATCATTTAATATATTGAAAATGGATCATTTGAGATTATATTCCGAATAATATGCTATTAAGTGCATAATGTATTCCCTTATGCGATTAACTGGATCATCTGGGTTGTTAGGGCGTATTAGTAACTTCTTAATGTTATGCATGGATGCACTTCTCTGAGTGAAGAATGTGCAAGTGTATATTTCAGACTCGCTTTGCTTCGCTGGGGGCGCTGCCCCCAGACCCCCGTCGGAGCTGCGCTCCGAACATGGGGGTTTGGGGGGGCTGCGCCCCCCTTTGTCGTAAACAGAGACTCTCTGGCAGACTCCATGCTACAAATATACCAGCCGCCGGGGAAGGGGGGGGTGCGCCCCATTTTTTTTCACTATTTTTGTGATCTACCCATCATGGTACACCTTCATACCAAGTTTCGTTTGTCTAGACTTAGCGATTTAGAAAATGTGTTTTAGGACGGCCATTTTGCATTAAAGATGGCGACTTTTTAAATGTTTTATTATATTGTCGTGACTTACACGTAAAGATACAACTAAAAATAAAATTTCATTTCTTTAGCTCAAACGGTGTCAAAAATGATATTTGGGAGGCCATTTTGAATCAAAGATGGCGACTTTCCCAAAACATTTTAATATTTTTCTAACCTACTAATTATGATACACCTTTATGCTAAATTTCGTACTTCTACTTCAAAGAGTGTGGAAAATGAAATTTTAAGTCCGCCATTTTGGATCCAAGATGGCGTCTTTAGGTAAACTGTGTAATATTATATTAACCCAGAAGTGATAATGTACCTTTATACCAAATACCATTTCAATGGCCACAGTAGTTTAAGCTCTCTATTCTATACAACAATGGGTTTGGCGGCCATTTTGAATCCAAGATGGTGACTTTTAGAAAATTTGAAAATATTTTCCTTACCTACTAACGATAGTGTACCCCCATACTAAATTTTATTCCAATAGCCCAAGCCGTTTAGGCTCTATTCTATACAACAATGGGTTTGGCGGCCATTTTTGATCTAAGATGGCGACTTTTCCAAAATGTAGGATTTTTCCCTTTACCTACTCATGGTCCTACACCTTCATACCAAATTTGGTGTTTCTAGCTCCAGTAGTTTGGCCTGTGAATTATGATGATGAGTCAGTCAGTCAGTCAGTCAGTCAGTGAGTGAGTGAATCAGTGACCATGCGGCTATATAGTATATGGACTCGCTTTGCTTCGCTGGGGGGGCTGCGCCCCCTTTTATCGTAAACAGAGACTCTCTGGCATACTCCATGCTGCAAATATACCACCCGCCTGGGGGCGGGGCTGCGCCCCCATTTGGGGGGGTTTCACTATTTTTGTGACCTACCTATCATGGTACACCTTCATACCAAGTTTCGTTTGTCTAGACTTAGTGATTTAGAAAATATGTTTTAGGACGGCCATTTTGCATTAAAGAAGGCGACTTTATAAATGTCTTTTTATATTGTCGTGACTTACACGTAAAGACACAACAACAAATAAAATTTCATTTCTTTAGCTCAAACGGTGTCAAAAATGATTTTTTGGCGGCCATTTTGAATCAAAGATGGCGACTTACCCAAAACATTTTATTACTTTTCTAAACTATTAATTATGATACACCTTTATGCTAAATTTCGTGGTTCTACTTCAAAGAGTGTGGAAAATGAAATTTTAAGTCCGCCATTTTGGATCCAAGATGGCGTCTTTAGGTAAACTGTGTAATATTATATTAACCTACAAGTGATAATGTACCTTTATACCAAATACCATTTTAATAGCCCTAGTAGTTTAAGCTCTATTCTATACAACAATAGGTTTAGCAGCCATTTTGGATCCAAGATGGCGACTTTTTCAAAATGTCGGATTTTTCCCTTTACCTACTCATGGTCCTACACCTTCATACCAAATTTGGTGTTTCTAGCTCCAGTAGTTTGGCCTGTGAATTTATATGGATGAGTGAATGAGTCAGTCAGTCAGTGAGTGTGTCCATGAGGCTATATAGTATATGGACTCGCTTTGCTTCGCTGGGGGCGCTGCCCCCAGACCCCCGTCGGTGCTGCGCTTCGAACATAAGGGGTTGGGGGGCTCCACCCCCTTTATCGTAAACAGACTCTGGCAGACTCCATGCTACAAATATCCCACCCCCAGGGCTGCGCCCCATTTGTTTTTTTTTACTAGTTTTGTGACCTACCCATCATGGTACAGCTTCATACCAAGTTTCGTTTGTCTAGACTTAGTGATTTAGAAAATGTGTTTTCGGACTGCCATTTTGGATTAAAGATGGCGACTTTTTTAATGTTTTATTATATTGTCGTGACTTAAACATGAAGACACAACTAAAAATAAAATTTCATTTCTTTAGCTCAAATGGTGTTAAAAATGATACTTGGGCGGCCATTGTAAATCAAACATGGCGACTTTCCCAAAACATTTTTTTATTTTTCAAAACTACTGATTATGATACAACCTTTTGCTAGATTTCAAGCTGCTACCCTAAAAGTTGTGGAAAATGAAATTTTAAGTCCGCTATTTTGAATCCAAGATGGCGTCTTTAGGTAAACTATCAAATATTATATTAACCTACAAATGATAATGTACCCTTATGCCAAATTGTAATTCAATAGCTCCACCCGTTTAGCCTCCCTATTACATACAACAATGGGTTTAGCGGCCATTTTTGATCCAAGATGGCGACTTTTACAAAATTTTCTATTATTTTCCTTACCTACTAACGATAATGTAATTCCATACTAAATTTCACTTCAATAGCCCCAGCCGTTTAGTCTCCCTATTCTATACAACAATGGGTTTGGCGGCCATTTTGGATCCAAGATGGCGACTTTTACAAAATGTCAGATTTTTCCCTTTACCTACTCATGGTCCCACACCTTCATACCAAATTTGGTGTTTCTAGTTCTAGTAGTTTGGCCTGGGAATTTTGATGATCAGTCAGTCAGTGAGTGAGTGAGTGAGTCAGTGACCATGCGGCTATATAGTATCAACATGCACGGCAGTGCATGAGCCAAGTTCTTCGCTTCAGAAAACGTCAGCACTGCCAGAAGCATGTTATACAGGAACAAGAGTTTATGGCAAAATCGACGATTTGGGGGCCCCGGAAGAAAAAAGATGTTAAAGATAGGAATATGAGCTTTTGCCGTTAAGGAGATATGGTAAATATGTGCAGATGTACAAAATTTCATATTCGTATCTCAAACTATGTTCTAGTTGTGGACCCCTGAAATTGCACATTTTAGGCTAACTGACTCACTCACTCACTCACTGACTCACTCATCATTGTTTAGGGTGTTTGGAGTAAGCTAGAAACATCAAATTTGGTATGAAGGTAGAGGATGATAAGTAGATAAAGGAAAAATTCCGACATTTTGAAAAGGTCGCCATCTTGGATTCAAAATGGCCGCCAAACCTACTATTTCAAAGAATACACAGAATAAACGACTAAAGATAGAACAGTGAAATTTGGTATGAAACTACATCATTGATAGCAAATTAAGAAAACTTGTTAAAATTTTGAAAAAGTCGCCATTTTGGATTCAAAATGGCAGCCAACCCTAAACTTTTAAAGAATACACAGCCTAAATGGCTGCCGCTAGAATAATGAAATTTAGTTTGACAGTACAACATTATTAGTAGATTATGAAAATATTACAAAATATCTCTAAAGACGCCATCCTGGATCCAAAATGGCGGGCGTCATAAATCCATTTTCCAACTGCTTGAGCCAGAGACACCAAATTTGGCTTAATGATGTATTATCAAGAGTAGTTTAGGAAAACATAACAACGTTTTAAAAAATTCACCATCTTTCATTCAAAATGGCAGCTGAAATACCATTTTCACATCGTTCGAGATAGAGAAATGAAATTTGGTATGACAGTGTATCATCACGAGTATGTCACGAAAATATAAGAAAACGTTAAAAATGTGTCCATCTTTTATCCAAAATGCCCGCCTAAGCCCCATTTTATAACGACTGAAGCTAGAGAAACGAAATTTGGTATGAAGGTGTACCATTACGAGTAGGTTAGAATAAATTCGGCTCGTCTCCCGTACTAGGGTACAGTTCCCACCGGGAGCCTGATTGCGATAAAAAGGTGCGCCCCAGCGAGGCCATCTTGGAATTCTGGGGGCAGCGCCCCAATGAGGCGAAGCGAGCATATAAATTACACAAGTGTAAAAAGCTACGAAATACGAGCAAAAGCACCAGGGGTGCAAACTGTCCAGTCAACTCCTTCAACCTTAAAAAGTGGTGAAATGGAATATGGATGAGCCTAGTTCCTCGCGCCAACTTCCAATACTCCTGCGTGTCCCACCAAGTTTTACTCGTCACAAACGTTAGCACTGCCAGGAGCATGTTATACAGGCAGAATGTGGAAGTTTCCCCATTCGGACGCAGCGCTCTGGAGTATGAGGCGATATCTGCATCATGTGGCGCAGTGCACTGCAGATTCTGGTTGTGATAACAAGACGCAGTTCCTCCAAACTCCTCAAGTTCGATGCGCGGCCTGCCGTGGGATTCTTGGCGCAGCGACGCGAGCGAATCGAGGGGAGTATCAACACGTACGGCAGTGCATGCAGCCGAGTTCCGCGTGTCACAAAACGTCAGCATGCTATACAGGAACAAGAGTTTATTGCGAAATCAGCGATTTTGAGGTTCTGTAAGAAAAAAGATGTTAAAAATTGAAATATGAAATTTCGAAGTATGACGGTATATCATCACTAGTAGATTACAAAATATCTGCAAAGACATCATTTTGAATCCAAAATGGCTGACTTCATAATCCATTTTCCAGACCGTTTGAACTAGAGATACGAAATTTGGCATAAAGGTGTATTAACAAGAGTAGTTTAGGAATAATTTACATTTTTGAAAAAGTTGTAAAAAAAAAAAAAAAAAAAAAAAAAAAAAAAAAAAAAAAACCATTCGAGCTATAGAAACGAAATCTGGTATGAAGGTGTACCATCACAAGTAGGTAACGGCAATGTAAGAAAACTTTTTAAAAATCGCTTTCTTTAATTCAACATAGCCGCCCAAATACCATTTTCCAAACCACTGAAGCTAGAGAAACGAAATTTGGTATGAAGGTGTACCATCACGAAAATGTTTCAATAAATGGATCAAACCACCGCTATGAGCGTGCAGCCCCCGAGGCGATATGGGAAAAGGTCTGCACAGCATGGGGCGCTGTCCCCAGAAAGTCTGATCACAATAAAGGGGGCGTAACCCTAAAAATTTGAAGTTGGGGCGCACACGGAATTCTGGGGCAGCACACCCAGCGAGGCGAACCTAGTATATATATACACGTATAAAAAGCTGTGAAATCCGAGCAAAACATCAGGTGATGTTCGAGCCTTAGGGTTGGTGGTGGTGGATTTTAGGGCCGCCAGCAGGAAGCAAATTTGCTGTATCATCACAAGTAGGTTACAAT